>JAQFYM010001833.1:0-28480 GCA_034694785.1 Agrenia bidenticulata | reverse complement strand
CCATTAAAGGCTACTATGTCGCCGGGCCGGAGATAAGTCCTTGTGTCATTATTAGCCATATATATGTTTTTTTATTGGAATGCGTTTTTTTCTATCCACTGGATCAAGTGGGATTTACAACGAGTCATCTTTTGCATCAAGCACTGTATAGTATTTCGAGTCACTCAGTTGGTGTATTTTATCATCAATACGAGAAATAGGATAATGATCTGTTTTTGTTACAATGTTTACGCAAACTTAATCTTTACAGAGCCTTAGGCTAAAATCAGGTTTTATTATAGGAACAATTCTAGAACACCAATCACTATCCCTTCTTCTATTATTCCTTTTTTTCAGTTTTGTTATTTCATTACTAATGAGCTCTTTTCGGAAATAAGGTATTCTAGAATTATACTTACTTGTGGGAATTGTGTCTTTTATTGGTATATTGTGGATTTACCAGTGCAAAGAGTGTTTGCATTAGTTTCCTTTAAGAAGAGGTCTTTTTATTATCCATAAATGGTTGTCATGGTAACATTTTTGTCAGACCAAATCCACTAGCTATTTTAGTTTCAGGAATTTTGTACATGCAGTCATTGACTATTGATATGTATTTTGTTATAAAATTCTGACCGAGAATTGTATATTGAGGGAATTCTTCTGTTTCCAGTGCATTAAGATAAGAAACCTATCTATAAAATAGATTTTCGATGCTTCTACATGTCCGCTAATTTGCAATGGAGTGTTTGTGGTAGATAAAATTTTAGGCTCGTAATTATTTTCAAATATTTTAGTGTTATTTGGAACATTTGAAATATTAATAATAGATGTATCTGCGCCTGTACAGAAAAGGCCTCGTGGAATGCATGGGGTGTATGCATTTAAATTTTAAATATGTTTGTACGTGATATATCTGTAAAATTATTTAAAATAATAAGGGAATAATGTTGAGTTCGGAAAGCATGTGTATATAGTTTTCCGGATATTTTTAAAGTTTCATTTGCATTTAATATGCGGTCTATTTTGATTTGTATTTATTCTCTGTAATCTCTTCTTGTCTTCTTCACCCGAGCTTTTCATTTTTGAACATTTATTAATAGTATGATTACGTTTCCCATGGATGATCATTGTAAATTTTTATACGTCTGCTTTCAGTTTTCTCTTGTCGTTCGTTTCCTGTTTTTGGTGTTGTGGTTGGTGTTTGCGTATTGTTTAGTGTAATGCTCTTGGTCCGGGTTTTGACTTATAACTTGGTATTTATGTTCTGGATATACAATCCATATAGATACTCCGGCCAGTTTCATAAACGCTTCTTAATTTTTACGTTAGAATAACATAACAGGATTGCGAGATGTTTAAGTTTTACTAGGCTCTTTCCAATTACGAGTTTCATGCAGCCTATAATGGTGACACATCCTGTATGTAGTACCAGAATTGCTTTACGTAGACGCATATAGTTTTGTGTACATGCTGGTGTGTTTTTTCCTGATGATATTTGCAGAATTAAGTGTGTTTTTGCTTTGTCGGTAAATCTCTTACAAAGCTTTTGACTGAAAGTCTTAAGTTGAGGTTTGTTTGTTGTAGCATATAAAGTTGCAGCGCTTGCGTGCGCTTCAATTGTTAGTCTTGCTGTTATTAGCCAGAGATCATCTTCCTCGGTTAGTCTATATATTTGGACGAACAACTGAACTTCCCGTAACCAATCGCTAAGGGTTTCTTAAGTATTCCCGCTGTAAGTTATTATTGCCCCGGTTACTGACGCCATGTCAACTCGTGTGGTTGATTGTCCCAGATTACTCGGGTGATGATGTGGATCCGACATTATGTATTTTTTATCATGGATCAATTATATATACTATAACATAATAGCATATGAGGTCTAAAGCTACGACAGTTTATACTTTTTTATATAAATATAATGTTTTATAACACCATTTTTTTACAAATAGTTTTTCTCAAAAAGTATTTTCAACCTTTCATCAAATTTCAAATGACCCCCTCTCCATAGGATCAATTAAAATGCGAAAAAAAATAATGTTGTCATTAAAAGATAAGTTTTGTAGCAAGAAAGCCTAATTAAAAGATTAAGTACAAAGATTAGCAGAATCCGTTATTGAAATGGGTCGAAAGCAATTTTTTGGAATCCTGTCAAATAGAACGACAACAAAAATGCCATTTTGCTCAAAATATTACTTCAAATACCAAATCATACTACGGGTTGAAACCTCGACTGACTTTAAACGTTGATAAACAGAAACACAGTTCGCTATGGAATTTTAAACTTATGCAGCAGTAACTACTGCAGTAAAACGTAGGTATATTCTTGCACGCAATCATAAACAGTTGTTTGTGTATATAAGGCACTTTTGGCTTACCAATTTTTGCAAATTCAATCGTTTTTACGATCCCTAGTTATGACCGTGTAAAATGAAAAAATTGCATAAATATATTCATGTTTTATGTTTTAAGTAAAGTTCCTACGGACAAAAAACAAAATAAGTCTAGTGTCTAAATGTACTGTTCTTGCAATTGTGGATGGAATACATGTTTATGCGTTTAAAATTGCCGAGACTAAACTAAGCCTTGCTTATGATGAAAAAAGTCAGATTTAAAAAAAAAAAGACTTTAGAAAAAAGACAATTAAAATGAAAAAAGTAAGCAATTGACGAGATTCATATTTAAATCACCGCTTCTAAAGTTACAAACTTCATTTAATTATTATACATAAAAAGATAATTATCAATGTTTTAGTTTTGTGTTGTAGATGCAGGATCCGATTAAGATGTAATACTTTAAGATGTAAAACACACGCGATGCAAGCATTTCAAAAGCATCGGGCATTGTGATTTTTTTCCAAGCATCCCACAAAAATAGCGTAACAGGACAAGCGCTGCTAAGCCTATTTGCAAATCTAAAAATATTAGTAAATACCACGCATAATCAGTTTACTTGTAATGAGATAAAAGCAATAAAAAGGCACCGTATTGTGGCAAAAATGCTTTCGGATTGCTTGGACGGCACTTCAAAATTTTTTTCTTTTTTTTTGAAATGCAATAAACAAATCATATACTAAAATGTTTTTACTGGCTGTATGAATCAAAATAATCTTAGATAAATAAAACAAAAATCTCTGATTTTTTTTTATTTGACCATACCTAAAAGCTTATGCAAATTATCCTGCATTTCTGGCAAGATTTTTTTTACTCTTATGGTGCTTGCATTAGTAAAAACATACTTTCTACAAACTAGTCCTCCATAATGTATTTTGTTACATTTGGCCATAGTTCGTTTCGTTTTCAGAAAGTTTCAAATGGATTATACTTAATAAAAGTAGGTACCAATTCTTAGCTATGTCCCATTTTGTAATTTGTTTTCACCATCATTTTTAGCCTTTTTTTTACATTTCTATTGTTCATTTTGCTCTTCAACAATCACCTTAATATGGATTTTACTTTTTTTTTTTTGCAGATGTGTGGTTTTAAGATTCAATTTTGACTATCGTTATTGTCTGCCGCTGACCTCTAAATGTACATATGTTTATGCTTTATACGATTTTCAAGACACGCCATTTGCATACTTCTGTTTTATCTCTTGACTTTTAACAACAAATGCTTTGTATGCACATAGAAACCCGTTGTATTGCAGCCGCACATCTGCGCGGGCGTTTTTTAGTTTGCTGTAGTCCTTTGGCAATTGTAGCCTATCGCATCTGGTTCGTTTTTGGATTGCCAAGTGCAGCTTGGAACTTATACAGCATTTGGTTATATTGACGGTATTTTATGTGTTGTATAGTAAGTTCTGTACTCCATTTGATTATATCGTGCATAAGAAGAGGTATTAATTTACTATATAAAGTAGTTTTTTTTGTACCGATAAGAACTAACCAAAAAATATTCTATACATAAAAAAAAAACTATAAAAAATTTTCTGAAAATACAAAATTACTATTTTTTATAAAAAAATGGTATATGAAAAAAGGACAAAAAAAAACAACATATGCAAAAAAATACTTTGATTGTGGGGATTTTTTTTGCTATTAAAAAAAGTAATACTATATAAATGCACTGTATCGGGCAATAAATGCATATATTCAATGCAAGTTGCTTGAATTATATATATAAAAGCCCACTGGGCACGCCAAATTTACATTCGACAAATTACATATTTTAATCTTGCGCTTGCCGGGGTATAAATCAGACATTAACGTAATATCGAAGCTAAAGGGTCATATAGATACCCAGGTCTGTTTTTTCTTGTACTCCTTAGAATTATTGTTAGTATTTAACTATTTTTATTATTAGAAGATATTTTTTTTCATAATTTTGCTGATTATGGTATAGATTACGCTATACTAAAACCCATAACATATAGAAGTTTGTTGATTGTTGTATTTGACATTTGCTTTTTAGTATTAGACCGTCATAAAAAAAAGCAACGATTTTATATATTTTTTGATAGGAGCAATATTATTTTTATTCACATTTGTACATACAATATCCAAACACGTAGCCAAAGAAATAATATGCGGCATAATTTTTGCTTTGAAAAATATTATGCGCCGTAATTAACTCAAGTGGGGTCTTTTTTGGTGAAGAGGATTTTTTAAAAAAAAAATTGAGTTAAAAAAATTTAATACGCAATTTATAAAAAAAACACAAAACACAGATACACGTTAAAAAAAAATCTGTGCGCGTATTTACTAAAAAATACAAATTTACTAAAAAATATAAATTTACTAAAAAATACAGATTTACTGATATATAATAAGTTTTTGGCTAAGCCACTGATAAGAGGTCTTTTACTAAAATGTAGTTTTTATGCATAAAAAACAAGTGCAAAAATGTCAAGATACGACCAAAATTTTATGTTACAAATATATAAGAGTGCTGTTATAAAAAGTTTGCACTCTTGTAGCCTTTAAACGCTGTTTTTAGATAAAAAGCTTTTTATTGGTTTTTAAGCTTTTGTAGAAAAGAATAACAAAAAAAGAAAACTTCGCCATAAACAAAAATAGTAATATCAACAAAAAAAATATGTTTAGTATGGCAAAATTAGCTGCCGCATAGATAAAATTCGACTTAAAAAACATAAAGCAAATTTTAGGATTGTATCGAATAATCCAAAATCCAAGAAATATAATATCGCTTTGCAAATACCAGTAAAACGTTGTTAACTAAATTCCAAGTACATAAACTGCATTTAATTATATAGGGTAGTTCTTTTTTGTCTGCGTAATCAACATTAGTTTAGCCGCACCTTTTAAAAATAAAGTACAAAAAAAATATAGGGAACCTCTGTACAAAACCGTTTTTGTGCATGAGTTTTTTTTGTCTTTACTACTTTTTATATTTACTATCACACGTATTCAGGTATTTTGCTGCTTTTTATTTGTCTCGTGTTTTTTAGACCAAAGTAATGCACCCTGTAATGTACGACGCGTCTGAAATTTTAACAAATAAATTGTCATGTAACTGCCAGTAAAGCTTTACACAGATTTTCTAAAATCACTGGATTCCATGTTTTCTAACTAGTGTAGTTTACTACTATTCACCATATGGTATAGTCTTAGGATCCTGCATACATGATTTTACGTGTTAGAAAAATTTTTGAGCGCCAGTTTTAGCAGCCAAAAGTGACAAAGCAATCCAAATCACAAAATACTGATAATAAAAATACAAAGAATTAAAAACAAACAACGGAACAAAGAATTATAATATGAAGAATTGTCTGTCTACTGGTTTGCCACATCTTTTGTTTTTGTATGTTGTATTAATAATAGAAACAGTTGCAATTCTATATCAACATCTAATAAACATGTTTAATCTTTGCTTATGGTGTAATCCATTGCGTTGAATCTAGAGTCACACAAATATTTGTATGTTAAACGTATGGCAAATTGTTAAGAATGCGTTGTAAACACGAAAAATAAGCATTGTGCTAACCTTTAACTTAAAACAAAACCACGTTTTGTTAAGTGACAGTCGGATTGAGTGATCATCTACAAAAAAGCCATTATAGAACTTTTTATGTAACATGTTTATTATCGGCTACATTTGCCAGCTAATGCGTTTTCCCTTCAATTACTATAAATAGATATTAGATGTAGAAAAGTATGTTACAATTTTGCTAACGAACTACGATAAAATATATAAACGACAATGTTTCAGTTAATGCATTTTGGGATTGTCGCCAGTGGATGACCAAACAACGTAAAAAAGTTTTTAATTCATAAGTCTTTTGTATTTTTTTACAAAAGTCAGTATGCTCCCAAAAGATTTGAATATATACCGCTGTCGTCTTTGTAAATTCCATTTCTTATTGTTGTGAAGGAAAAAAAAATCATTAAGAAACGTCTTTTTAAGTCAAATGTTTTAAATCATTATGCAATAAGACATATTTTTAGTATTTTTACACAATATTTAAATAATGCTGACATTTTCTCAGTTGCTCTTTCTACTGCCGTTTTACAAGACAGCCATATAAGAATATAGTATGCCAGGCCTTTTATTGGCAATCGATGTAGTCTATTATCTTACAGTAGTTTTTTTTTCTGTAGTTAGCTGCTGTTTACTGCATTTTTCATATGTAAATTTAATGCATGTTTCCTGCGCAAAGCATTGTAGTGGACTTTTTGCCGCCAGCGTGTGTTTTTAAATAGCACAATGGTTAAGTATTATGGTTGTTTTCTAGGTTTTAACATGAGAAAAAAATGCTTTACATGTTTTTAACCATTGATGCAGGTTCATGGATACAAATCCTTAATTTTACCGCCAATCTAATCCTGTATCTGTAGAAAATGCAGGCGGACTACTACAGATATCTAGCTGCGCGCAATTTAGATTCAATTGTCGACAAAAAGTAAATTTTTTAGCATATTGTAATTTTGTTGAGTACCAGACATACGTAATAAACCGATTCTTTTTGCCTTTGTATGACTTTTTTTACACATCTGCTACATAGTAACGACACATACAAAGACATAAAAAAGAGCTGCGTATAAAATAGTTTAATTTTGAAAATCTAGAGCTTCATCTTATTGTGTGAATTTAAAATTGTTTATTACGCAGTCAGCATCGGCATCAACTTTTTACTGACAATTTCAAACATAATTGCACAATACCGCTTTTCTGAAGTGTTTGTGACGATATGAGATGGGCAGATAATCCGTAATTATGTAACTTATTAACTGAAGCTGTTTTTTAAAATACAACTTGTTTATATTTAGCCTTTACTTATTTCTCATAATATTTTAACATAGTGTAAATAGACGTCACAATAACATTAGGTGTTTTTTGGCATAAAAACTTTGTAGGTGATTTCTGTATTTATCTATGCAAATAACAGTACTTTAAGCTTATTTGTCAAAAAATTCATACAGGTAAGTACACATTGTCTTTTACTACAAAGTGGTTTTAAATTTAGATACTTCTTGTTATACATCTTTAAGGGGGATAAGTTTTTGATGTATTAAAAAAATCTATTTGTCTTGCCATGGAGTCTTTACTATGTGTTTTTTATTATTGCTTACAACAAATGGTGTCTCATTACATAAGCTACAGCATCCTACGTTTTCATTTGACACATTACATTCGTAATCTGACATCTTAGATACAAGAAACACGATACTATTGTATTCTATACTTGTAACATAGTTAATATCTGTTGTTCTGTTGCAAAAGATAATGATATTAAACTTATTTTTCCTATCTGATGTGTACATTGACGCTCTTTGTGTGGTACTACTATCTTATTTTAGATTTGTCAATTTTACACGGTAACGACACGGTGCAATATAATATGACTGTGACGTGCTTTTTTATACAGCCCTGGTCTTGCAGGTTATACAAATATAGAAGCGAATTCTGGAGAATAATCGACGTTTTGCTTTCGTGCACTTAAGTAATATATTTTTTGTATTTAAATATGCATTTTTATTTCTAAAAAAAAACACCTGCAGCAAAAATAGATTACCTAGATATAAAATAGTATGAAGCTTTGCATACCAGAGTTGCGCACGGCTGCTGTTGTGCATACCCTAATACCACCCTAGTGCATCGGTTGTGGGTCTTTTTATCTTACCGAGCTTGTTAAAAAGGTATATATCCGTTGCTTAGAAGCTTCTTTTTAGTGAAAAAAATACAAAATACCAATAGTTGTTTTTATTGTCATGTTTATACTCAAAAGAGAGCAATCTTTTTTTTATGGGTTGATTGCTATTTTTCTTTTATTTCACTTCACTTTATTCTATTTAATAAATATTATAATATTTCATAGTTTATAAAATGCTTGAATGAGCGGTGCGCGAAAAAAAATTACTCGTTCTGTAGACTGCACACGTTATACAATACTGGAAGTACTTTGAGTCTTTTTTATCTTCTGTTCTTGTAAACATATCAAAAATTACAACTTGTTTTTCTTGTTTTTTTTTTATTTTTTTAAAGAATGCTAAAAAATCTTTCTGTAAATTGCAGTGTTATACAAAATTGTATTTGTTTTGTTATTGTATTGAAGATGCAATTTACGTCAGCTAAACAAAAATAAACGTAAAATCTTATGCAATTATATTGATTTTAAATAAATTAGTTTTTTTAAACCTTACACAAAATACAACGGGTCCCCAAAAACAAGTTTTGTACATGCGGTACCAGTTTTTTCCTGCCACGTATTCTGGGTGTTCATCTTTGCAAAATAGTTTATCAAAAGTATTTTTTATAGAATAAATGTATTGTGGGATATCAAATATCATATAAACAGAATGTAAAACAAATGTAATTTGTTGTAGTTTGTTGCAAAAAAAATTGACGTAATAACATCCTACACTATAATAAGGAACGATCTACAAAAAAAGCAGGTAAGTGTGCATTAGTGCCTTAAAAAAATCATTATGTGTAAAAAAAAATCAATAAATATAAAGGTCAAACTTTAATTGTAACTAAAGCCTGTGAATCCATTTATAGTTGACTGACTACTGGCTTTAATATATATAATTAGAAGCATCTTCAAAAAGTAAAAATGTGACACACGTTGTTTTTTTGGCTGAACCCTATTCGCTATAATTAAACGTATCCTAATGACACAAATTTTGCAGTCATAGATTTGCAAGAACAAACTATCAATAGAAAACACAAAATCGAAATCCTGCCTAATAATTTTTGTACAGAGGCTAATTTGATTTAGACGCTTGTAACAATTTTGATCTAAAACAAACAAATTGAAACACAAAACATAAAATCATAGATAGCTTAAATTGCATTTGTCTTTTTTTGTCGGTTAAAAACTAATTTACAACTCAAACTATGTTCCACTGACAAGAGGTTAGTGACCTCTATAATTACGGTTTCTGATATCTGTTGTCTGCAAAACAGCTATTAAAATTTAAATCGCAGTAAAGTCTTTAGTTTAGTAAACATTGATTTAATTTTTTACATGCAAAACTTTTTTAAAATAATTTTTTGTGGTTAGAAAATACACGGTCCTACACAAGGAAATTTATAAATTAATCTTGTTAGGAGTTTTGTATAATTTTTGGTAAATCTTTATACAAAAATCTACATTAAAAAAAGTTTTGTGCCCCTGAATGCGTATTGTATAAATTTCAATTGATAATATTGTATTTTGCATGTAGTGGCATGTATTTTACACTTTGTAACCCTTCGGCTGATCGTGCGTTCATTTTAACACAAAGTTGCTGTCCTTTTTGTGTTAATAATAGCACAAAGTAAAAAAATTCCTTTGCGCTGATTTTGTGGTATACGTAACACAAGTAACTTTTATCGTTCGATTTGTTTTTCTTTTTTAAAACAAAAAATTTTATCAAAACTTTCTACAAGTGTTCTAAACAATATAAATACAATTTTTTGTTTCGAGGAAATACTTCTACTACATCTCTGTGCAAGAATACAACTAGCTGTATTGTCATATATATTTACAGTGCTTTTTACAGATACATAAAAGTTTTAAGTGCTTTTTAACAGTTAGAGTGGCACGTAAGTTTGTTTCTCTTGATACCAAAGAAAACAAAAACAGCAGATTTCATATATAAAAGATTAAGTTTTAATTTAACCTTTAAAGCAAAAGTGTTAGAACATACGTACCGGCGTTATATAACACAACAAACATTCTGAATTGTATGTTTTTAGTTATCTTTTTTACTCTATTTCAAAATGGGAAGTTTCTTTAGTTTTTCATGTTTAAATTATTGTCAACAATATGCAGAAAGAAGAGTGTATATATCTTCATGCCACATTTTTATCCTCGTAAATTTCTAAACGACGTCAACGGGTGTCAAAATGATTCATCTTTAATGCAAAACTACACAATTTTTAAAAGTTAATCCTCAGCTTTATAAATATTATATACAAAACTAAAATGAAAAATGAAACAAAACAGTAAAACTGTACATCGATGTATAAATTTTAAAAACCTGTATTTTTGTAACCATTTTTTATGACAATGGTAAAATTGTATCACAATGCAACAAAAATACGCATACAAGTACGCATTTAGAGCGTATGTTTTTTTTGCACAGCGCGACACTCATAGGCAGCTGTATTTTTGGCGTTAAAAGCAAAAATTGTAATTCACAAAGCATCTACAAAACAAAAAAAATATATGTCAACAAATAAACCAAAAATAAAAATACATAGCAAGAATGATTTTTTTTTGTAATAAATTTGTAAACTATAAAAGTTTAAGTTCTAGTTATTTTAATACAATGTTTGTTTGTGAATAATATTTAAACTGATTACAAAAAATTTACCAGAGCATCAATTTTACTATTAACTGATAGGATGAAGGTGTCGCGCAGCGCGCACCGCACGCATTGTTTGCGCATAGTTTTCAGAGATGTTAAAAACTTGTTTGTAAGTCAGTTTTTTTTATCTGTCTCCTCCGCAAAAAAAATCTCTGGCCACGACCCAAAAAACGCTAATTATCTTTCACTCGTACACCGTACTTTTACATGCACATTAGATTTTTGCTATTGGTAACAATACATATAAATTTTGCAATTCTGAAAAAATGCGCTATTATATATTATTTTCGTAAAATAGAAACGTTTTGTGCACACGGCATTTTTTTGACTTGGCGTAAAAAACTTAACTGAAGTATTTAATATATAACTATATTAGTACTTTTTTGCTATAAAACTCAAAGATACTAAAGAAAAAGTTACAAATATCAAAAAAAAGATAAAGACTCCTAATATATTGCTATCTGACAAAATACTGCTTTAACACCTTACCTTGTTTTTGTACAAAACGTTAAAAAAACTATAAGTAGTCTAGTAATTTAAACTGAGGCCCTGTGATCAGAAAAACTTACAAATTATTGCTCTAATAAAAACTCTTGATTTTAAGACCGAAAAAAATAGCAAGTGAAATCCTCACATAGATATTTGTAGATTTACTAAATCATAAATCTTTTTTTGGTAGTTTTTTAAGTATATAACTGCATCATAAAAACATTTTTAAGTAATAAAACTAGCGCAATTAAATTTTTAAAATTGAAAACAAAACAAGTTTCTTATCGCATAGCAAACTAAAAGCTAACAGCTAGCGTGTTTGCACATGAACAAATAGGTAGTTGTTGTAAAATGCACATTTATATTTTTTTTTACATTAGATGCGGTAGTTTTGGGCAGTGGAGTTATAGTAAAATTAAAATAAAAAAAATACAATTTTTGTAACACAGTGGTTGTAAGCTTATAAAAAAACGCATATATATGTCTAGCTAGCAAACTATGTTAGATGGTAATACTGCTTGGCCTCCCTATTTAGATACAATTTTTCTGTGTTAAATAACCGCCATTGTAACAAATTAGAATTTTAACATAACTAGGTATTTGCACAATAAAACTGTGTATAATACAGCGCTATCTTTGTGTCTATTTTATAACCTAATAAAAAACAGTTTGTATTTGCATGTTGTTTTTGTATATGTAGGCAGAAATCCACTCAATGAGTTTGTTATTGAGTATGAATAGCTGTATTTTAAACGTAGTGTGCGGACGATACATATTCAATATTGCAGATCTGTTTTTTCAAACTAGGTTTTTGTATTTAACCTTATTATCTACGAGGTACTCTTAGCATACATGGTATATATTATTTACATTCTTATTTTGTGTTTGTTTTTATAGTGACAAAATTCCAAATAAAAATATGGAATCGCATTTTGTTTATGAATTTAAATGTGCCATACACCTTTATTTGATTGATCAAACCAACACAGATTAACCAGAGTTTTACAAATCAAAAAAACTTAAACTCGTAATATTTTGACGCATTACGGTTTTTAGTTTTACTTTTTATTTCAAATTGCTGCCAAAAAAAACTGTCTTTAGTTTTTTCAACAACAGATGCGACGGACTTGCTTTCATGACACAAAAAAAACAAAATTGAACATTAAAAAACTAAAAAATTGTTATAACTCAAAATGCTTTAAATATTTTGTTATGCCGCATAGTTATTGCGTGCTGATGTAACAATATTCTAAGACAATAAATTCTCTAAAGATAAATCGTAAGTCCATACTCTAGATAGATAATCTAGAAATGTTATATTTTCAATTTTTTTACATTTAGTCCATTATAATTCTTCGGAAAATCATTGTTACTATGTAAATATTGACATAGCAGCAACGCGGAATATCAGTACGTGTTGCCTATGTATTATTTACTTACAGTGTTTCAATAAACACTAATTCTTAAACGGAAATCGAGCCATTTTACCAATGGCTATTTTCACTTAGAATTATATCCGCAAAAGATTATATATACGCACATTTTTTTAGGTGATTTTATCTTGAAATTTTTGCGAAAGCAAATATTGAACTAAAGCTATGTCTTTGACATTTTTAAGAAACACTTCCTTGGATTATTTCTTGCAAACAGGTCAAGAAATACATTCTTTTTATTTGAGGTGGATAGATGTATGTAAACATGTGATGTCAGTATTCTATTGAATACATTTTCTTACCTGTATATTTAAATTATCGGTATTCCCACAGGTAAGAAACAGATCACTTAAAAAAAAAGGCGTTAAAATTTTTTCAAAAAGTAGTATTTCTATACAAAAAAAGACTTCTATACACATTTTTGTGTTTTGTAACTTTCGATGACTTTAGGTATGTTATTCGCCATTTTTTTAAGTACGGACAGTTTTAACTGACCACTGAAATGTTAATTATGTACGTAGTAAAAAAGCTATGATTGCACAAAAAAATGCCTTACAGACCAAAGCTGCTGCAAATGTTCTATGTGTTATGCATTTTTTTGCAATCATATTGCTTTCCAACTGTAATCTTTATTTTTCTAATTTTTGGCTAAAAATTTAAAACCTCTGATTTTTGCATTGCGTTTTTTTGCAAACCTACTGTTTTTAGTTATTTATACACAAGTTTAAGAATTTATGAGACCCCATTTTTTAGAAAGCGATTTCTTGTAAATCGGCACAAGGGTTAAAATGCTATAAAAAATTCTTTAACACAAATTTCAGGTTGGAATGACTAGTGTGTAAAAAATGATGCGACAAACCTTGAATAACTTCTAAAATACGATTAAGGGACAAAGTTCTCGTAAAAATACAAAAGGGTCGGATCCCCTCGAGACACGGATCAAGCTTCAAATATCACCCGATGTAAAAAAAAAAAAGCACAAACACAAAAAAAACGCGTGGTACTTCGTAATAAATCACGATATAAAATACTATAAAAATATTACAGAAACACTAAACCTCAAGCGCACCACAGAAAAAAAAGCACCTAAACTAGCAGTATTTATGTCAGTCAGCGTTCTTGCGGTGTCATTGTTGCCCAGGACCTATTACAAGTCCCTTTTATTCTTTTACACAAACCTTAACCTACACCTTCTGTCTATCTAAACCCGAACCTATCCCGACACCTAACCCTAGACCTTGTGGCTTTTGTAAAGTCGAAAATGTTTATTTTAGACGATGAATTTTGTTTTAAACTTAAAATCAACTGGTTTTGTTATTAATTATGCTTTCCTCTGTTTGAAATCTCTTTTTCTAAAGCAGTTTTATATTAAGGTTTAAATCCTGCTGGTAGAGAACGATGGTCAGCCCCCCCCCGAAAGAATAAACCTATGTTTAATTTTTCCATCCCGTATGTCAGGGGATCTGATCGTTATCCAAATGTTTATTTATGCCCATTCGTAACATAATGATAATTTATACTGTATAATTAACATCTATAAATATAAAAAAGTAGTTTTACAGGCTTTTTAAAACAAAAAATGGGTATTGTATAGTATTTTAACAGCATAAAATGTTATTTGTACAGTCTGTGAGTAAATTTGTTAAAAAGATTGCTAGTATCAGGCTTTAGTAAGTAATTTTAAACAAACAAAAAAAGTGTCGTCTGGCATGCAAAACATAAAAAACATATTTGAGTAGTTTTTGCGTAGTCTTTGACATCGATATTATACTCCGTAGTATTCAATCTGTAAAATCAGCATTGGTTGAAACAATAAGTAAATATACAGCAAGATAGCAATAAGCAAAGTTTTAGCATATTTATCTCATGATTTTAGTTTGTATGTTAGGCTGTTTTGTGTATATTGTGTATTTTTCAGCCTTTTTTTAGGTTTTTTTTATTTCATATAATTAAATACATTTTATGCAGTGTATTAAAAAGCATACGTCATACCATATTCATTTATTATGAATCTGTTAATATATGCCTTACAGGTACATATACCTAAAAAATTTAGACATAACTATGCGTACTAGGATGGCTCCGTTGCATTACCAAAAAAAATAATCTAAATACTTTAAAAACATACATATAATAGGAAGACGGTTTATGGCGAATTAATTTTCGTGCTTTACGCACAGATGAATCGAATGTTTACAACATTTTTAGTTCATAATCATATAGTTTTTGTTCTTTGTTTTGGTCAATTAGATGCGTTTTTTTTTATGCGTGTGCATGGATTTTCAATATATTTTAAAAATTAAAAACTCGTAGCAAGTTTATATAATAAATCAAGTTTACTTTTATATCACAATAACAAAAAATTGTTCTTTATGGTTTTTTCTACAAAAATCTCTAACAAACAAAAATCCTTACTGCGCCTATAGTAAGAGACACATCATATGCATTTTATGCCCTAATTTGGCTTCCTGCTAGTATAACTATATATTGTCGTACAATTAATTGTCAAAAAATCGTCTACAATACAAGATACACGTAAATGTGTACGGACTTATGCTTTACAACAAGGAATTATTTTGGAAAAACGTTAAGAACCTTACATCTTGCTTAAACTGCTAAAGTCTCTTTTAACGTTCTTATATAATCGTCTTCCCGATTCTTTACATTTAATATCGTTGTTAGACGTAGTAATTTATGTTACGATTGCGATTTTTACGTTCCTTTGTCAAGCATTGATACATGCTGATTTATGCTTATAATCTGGTTTAAAAAAAAATTAAACATTTTGTATGTTCCCAAAATGTTGATACCCCGTTTCAAATCTAAAAGAAATGTTTCTAGTTATAGAAATACATGAATCGCTTTTGTATTGTAGTCTAAATAAAAATATGCATCAGGATATAAACAAAATACTTATATCGTATTTTGTTGTCTATATTTTACTTATAAAATTGTAGATTTATCCCTTGTAAAAAAACCTGAACGATGCACTTATTGTGCTTAATGTTAGCCTTTTCTTATTCTTTTACCTATTAATGTGGCATTTAAAACGGTTCGTATTGTTTTTATAGAATATGAATATCCTTTTTTAAAATATATTCAAATATATTTTATTTTTTCGCGTGGTGCACACATTTTGCTTTTTATTATTTATACGAACGCAAAATTTTGATCGTGTGTACAAAAGTAAACGTTTGTAAAAAAACAATTTAAAGAAAAAAATACTAAATTCAGCGCAGAAATGACAGGAAAAGGATTATTGATTACGATGTATTTCAGCTGTCAAATAAATACTGGTAAAATATCGTTGTATGATGATAAGAACCAGCGTGTTTTAAATTAGAAAGTGTAAACAAATACACCAAAAATTGTAAGTAACTACAGAATTAAGCTATATTTGGTTTTAATACGTAGTTGTAATTTGGTTTTATATTGTTAACATATAAAACTATCGAGAATAGAATTTTAATTAAAGGTCAATGTAAGTAAACCACTATCCGAAAGCGGATTTATATACAATAACATACTAAAAATGAAGACAACTTACATAAAATAGTTGTAAAAAAGCCAATTTATTTTTATTTATTCTTGCGAAGCAAAAAAGTTATTATTATTTTTAAAGTTAAAAAGCAAAACACACAATCACGACAATAATTTTAAAATGCAACAAGTTCTATAAGTGGCGTGTATATTAAGGATGTATTGCAAGTTATTTTTTATCTTTATTATTACATTTGATATGTATTTTTAATTTGACATACGTAGTGGCGTAGCCATGAAGCAGAGAGGTGTTCCAACTCCCTAGCTAAAAAAGTTTTGCCTGATTTTATGGGGGAGGGTTTTTTTTTGCAAACGTTTTTTGACAAAAAAACCTATAAAAATAAAATTTCTAGTTGGCATTTTTAGTCAAAAAATAATTATGCCTTTTGTCAATTTAAATCGTTTTTTATATGCAAAATTTGCAAAAAAAACACTGACTAGCCCATAGTCAAGAAAAAATCCTGGCTACACCACTGCAAATACTTTTTTTCGTTTTTGTTTTGTTTGAACAATTTTTGCAAATCAAGTGTGAAAGTTTTCTGCTTGTTTCTGAATAAACAACAGTATTGTCCTGCTTTGTGCCGTGAGCTTGTTGCTGATTTAAATTTCTAGAAGATCTTTTTGTTGAATGATAGGCAAAAAAATGAGCCACTGAATCTAAATGCACTTGACAATTTCACCATATGTGATTAGTTTTGTTGCGTAGTCCGTGTATTATTGTACGTGTAAAACTTGCGCAAAAAGATTGTCAGATTACATAAATCAGATTTTTGGGTATAATTAACTGGAATTTAAGACGTGACTTTGATAGCTTTGACATGAAAACCTTTCTTGTTGATAATCGCGTTGCTTTTTATCGTAAATAATATATGTGTTGTTCGGCTGTTAGCTTTAAAGCATGTACTTGAAAGCTTGTGCTACTTCATTTGTGTAGCTCGGCAAGTTCGAAAAGATATGTTAGCCTGATTAAATCTGTCCACCTATCTATATATTTATGCAATGAACTTTGCATATGGCTTTTTTATCTGTACTCAACTTTTATTAAACCTTGCGTTGCACTGTTTTTAGCCCATTGGAATGTTTTCATCGAGAAAACTCGCGGCTTATATGCGGTAGTAGGAAAATGTACATTCTTTTTATTAGTTATTTAATTAAGAAAGTATCTATTGGGGGATACTTGGTAACAACTGCCTGTATTTTTGTACCGGGAAGACATCCAGTGCTTATTTTCAAACTTTACGATTTCAGCTGACGTTGCATACCTGGACTTTTACATCTATCGTAGCAGCACAAATAAATCATATATAAACTATGGCGAACCCATTTTTTTACCATAGAGAATGATGCGCCCTAAATAAGGGTCTAGAGTTGTACTATAGTGAATTTTTACTATAGTGAAAAATATAGCGTTTTGTACGATGATCGGTTTACACTTCAGTGATTTTTACTATAATGAATTTTTACTATAGTGAAAAATAAAATATGTTCCATTTTTGTAATATACCATCAATTCACTAATGTGAGTTTTTACTATAGTATATCACTCAAGTGATTCACCAAAGTGATTCACTATAGTGAATTTTACTATTTAATTTTTTAGGAACAATTTGAAAAAAATAAAAACTTAAAAAAATCACTATAGTGAATCTTCGCTATAGTTAATCACTAAAGTTGAAAAACGACGCGACCTAAAACCGTAATGTATCCAGAGTACAGTTTTTTGAACAATAAGTATATAAATGATAATTGAATATAAAAGTATTTATACTAAGCTTCTTTTAAAGTTGACTTTTTTTTGGCAGTAAGTGTTCAAACGCATATGTTTTCGTTTATACTCATTATTGTCCGTAGTATCTGTCAGGAAATGATCAATGAATTGTTCATTACCAAAAAATCATTACACCCATTATATACTGATGGCAGTGTTTTAATAAACCGGCTTTCACTAGAGAACAACATTCTCAGATGGGTTATACTTTTTGGGTTTGTCTCCGCTTAGAAAGCTTGTTTTTGGTTTGGGCATATTGGTATTCCATTGGTTTTCTTTTATTTCTCATCCATTCTGCAAAATATTGCCTCAATATAAATTTAGAAATCATTGACACCTGCACGTCAAGTGGTTGCGATGAGTCGGTGTATCCACTGGGCACACAAATAATAAAAAGTTCTTCTCTGTTAATTTTTTTTATGCTTCTGGTTTTTTTTAGACTAAACATAAATCCATAATCAAGCGCTTTGTTTCTGGATTACTGTCAAGAAAAAAGCATATTTTCGCATAATTTTAGTATAAATATGCATTATTCTGCACTATTACTATAAAGTCCACTTTATTTTCAGTCAAGCCCCAAGTCATATTTTTACCTTTAAACAGTATAAAAGCGTAACACAAATAGTCGGATGCATTTTTTGTACGAACTACTGTAAACCTGCTTGTAAAAGCATAATTTCTTGTTATTGATACTTTTCAAGCCCCTAACGTTTCAATTATGAATCAGAGAGAGCTCAAAATCGACACCTGCCTTTTTGCATATACTAAATTTTGTGTATTGTGTTATCATGTCAATTTAATATATCTACCTTCTATTGTGTACAAACGTTTAAAATATTATTTTTTTTTCAATTTTGTTTAAATTTCTTGCTGTGATAGATTTTCTTCTTGTTGCATTTTAACGTGTAAGAAATAATTACATTTATGAATTTACTAATAAAAAAGTTGGCTTTTTATAGATATGTATCAATTTTTTATACGCGTTGATCGCCTTTTGTTTTATGATTTTGTAGTCAACGGGTATTTTGTCTGCCCTATAATCATGTATCTTTGCGTATACTTCCGGGTTGATTTTTATCTTGTAGGTTTCTGCCTTAAACTAATATTACAAGTGTTTTTATTTATACAGGTTTAAAGCCACTCAAATATAAGTACTCATTTTTTGAATTTGTTTGGGGATAGTTTTTTTAGCGTGTTTAGACTTAGTTATACTTTTCTCGGCCGTTTGGCGTTAACAACATGCCTTGATTTGAACCCAACGGTATATTGTTACCGTATAGCTATAAATGTAACATACATGTTATTGAAAAGAACAAAAATTATATCAATATTACAAATAAAATCGAAAAAGGGTTAAAAATATGCTTTATGTAATTTTTACCCCTGTTTACAGACGTGTCTTTAATGTTTTTTGGTATATCCAATACTCTATATAAACCTTTGTAAGTGGTGGTCACATGATTTAGCTTAATTTAAAAACGTCTCGTTGTCTCCACAAATTTTGAAATCCAATAAGTAGCCATCGTTTGAACAGATACACCAATACGGTATATTGCCACCGTTGCTGGCCTATCTGAAAAGTAAGGCACTTTTTTTAAAGTACGCAGATAGGATTTTCATAGCGAATCGTATAAAGATATATGCTCAGCAGAAATGTATTTTTTCTCAAATAATGTACTTGAATATTGTTTAATTTTTGTGCCTTCGTTATATTTTACCATCTGAATTTTTGTCAGTGCCAGAAAAAAATGAAGACACAAGGGTAATGTATATGTATCTATTTAAAACGATTTTTTGCACTAAATGTCTTTTTTTCTCATCTCATTCTTGTTTCATATGTCCTTATAATACTTTATTTTATTTTCAGGGATAAAATGAAGTATTTTCATGAATATATCAAGTGTATTTTCATTCACCATCTTATTTATTTCATTTGTGTTTATACGAAATTCCCTTTTTTTCTTGGGTATTCTTATCAATAAAGATTCCTTCAGTTCTGCTTTTATGAAGGTGTCAAATGCGCCAATCGCTGTCTTTTCGAAAGTAAAAATTATACTGGTCACAGTATTTAGGAATATTTGGGTAGACGTCAGTGGAGTATACATCCATATCTTCAGGCAAAAAAGTATTTTTTATTGTATCGATTTTTAAAAAGATTTATAGCGTTTTGATGTATCAATCTTACTATTATATAAAAAATAAGTATTCTCTCCAGCCTTTTAGCTTATTTATAAATGATAGAAAAATACTTATATCAATGATATTCATAATATTTGAACCAACAAACATATTATGTTTTCTGACGCCTTATATAAATTTTGAAGTAACAATTTGGCCGAAAAAAGAACAAGGACTCCAGCAGTTAACCACATACAAATTAAGCTAAATGTTTTTGTTCCTAAAAAGAACTGTATTGCAAAATTGTAATTTAAAAATCAATCAAGGTGAGTGTACTCGACCTTGTAAAAAAATGTACCTGGGTACAAAAAAAACTTAGTGGTTATTTCCGTATTTTTTCTGTTACAAGGTTTATTTTTGATATCATTTGTGCAACAAAGAGGAACTATAAATATAGTAATAATTACAATTTTACTGCGCGAATAAAAGAACTAAAAAGAAATAATTTCAAAGAAAGAAGAAAGCAGTCAATGAAGACATGGCTAAAAAGATTATATATAATCAGAATGTAAATGTTATGCAAAAAGATTAAGAAGAAAATGACAATAAAAAAAACTAAAATATACAAAAATACCACATTAAAAGTTATGGTTAAAAAGTTTTAGCAAAATAAATTTTTATAAATAAACATGTAAACTTTATATTACAATCTTTTATATCTTGACTATCGTTAACCAGGTATATATTAAATGATCTATCAGTTCTCAAAAACTTACTCTAATGAATATAACAAACATAATTTAGTAACCATCCTAAAAAATATTATCTACCCAAAAAAATCATTTATAGTCAACACGATTTTATCTTAAATATAGTGCGTAGCAAGGCTAGTTTGTTTACCCCATTTACAGATGTAAGTTTTTAGTATCTTTTTCCATATAGAAAAAGTAGCCAAAAGATCTTACCTATGTCTTAAATGCAAAGAATAATAGAAAATTATTGACATATCAATATGCGTCAAAAAAAGCCAATTAACCGTTTGACGAAATATAATTTATTACGTGTAATTTAACCCAAAAAAATCGAACACGCTAAAAATATATATTTTTTCGGTTTACAATATATATAAGGTGACAAATAAGCAACGAAAGGGACTTGAGTACCTCTGAATGGCGTTTCCTAGTCCATGATGCTATCGCAACTAAGTAAAAAAACAAAAATACCGTAAGTTAATACGCACATAAATATATATTTTACAAAGAAAAAATTATAAAGAGGAGTTTTTTCTTATACTTTGATTTTTACAAAAAATGAACATGTAGCGTACTGTTGGTCGAATACAAAATAGGTTAAACTTGTTATAGCCGTTAGCGCTAGCATTTGCGTACGGAAAGAAGGGTGCTGTAGTGTATAGCAAGTTTGTAGGAAAGTATAAAATACGGTGTAAAAGCTACATATGTGTTTTGAAAATAGATCAAAAAAACAACTAGTTGGTTTTCGGTTAACAACAATTTTCTATATTTTATAAGAATATATGTTTTGTCCAGTTTTTTATTTACTCTCCTCTAATATAGTATATTGCTGGTCAAAGACAGTTTTATACAGACATATTGCGTAGAAGACAGATTTTAACACATTTACGTCACCAATTTTTCTTATTGAAAAAAAAAAACTTTTAATACATATTTTTACATAAAACTAAAAAAAAAAACAGTACGAAAACTTTACAATGTTTGCAGTTGTATTAAAAAGCTTCAAAGGTTCACGCTAGACACCCACTTGCTAGTAAAGTTTACCTCGCTAAGAGTTCTTATTAAAAACGAACATACATGAATTTAATTAGAGATACTGTTATTTCTCTGTAAAATTTTTATATTGACAACATGAACTTGTTATTTTGTGCAACAAAATTGCACTTTTGGTTTATAAAGGCTGTTTTTTTAGGCACGGTATACGCGTACCCATTTTGGGTACGCTAGAAAAAGCAATATGCATTGCCAAAAAAAAGTTATAAAACAATGTTTTTTTTTGTGTATTTTAACGCGTATCAAAAGGGTTCGAAGTAATTTGTGTAATGTCATTTACGGGAAAAATAAAGTCGTACCGAAACTTATAAGAAACTTTTCCAACCGACAAGTGAAACACCATGACGCAGAATATGGCAAAACTGTTTTTAATGCATATAATACTTTACAATGTAATTTTTACGATGGCGTTTTCAAAAAAACTGCATTTTTGATTTTTATATATAGATAACGTCCGAAAAACAATAAAAAGTAAAATGAATTTTTATCGATATAAATTTGAACATAAAGATTACATACATAGTTAAAATAGGATTTTCTGTTATGATAAATATCTTAGAAGGCAACTGAAATGCTATAGCATGTAAGTGATTAGCAATTTGTTACCATTTCTGCGGAAATCCAAGTTTTTTATGCCTAATAAGTCATAAAAAAATGTAAATTCTTAGGCAATAAACGTTGGTCCAGTTAATTTGATCAGATATGTCGACCATACCATACTTTTGCATATAAGATTTGCTTTCTAAATTACGAAGGCGTGTTCGGATTCATTTTGATAAAACCATCAAAATGATTATATATGTATCAAAAATCGCTTTTGATAAATTTTATATTAGAATCATATGAATTTTCTTATTCAAACATGTATTTTACAATATTTTAAATTTTTTAATATAAATATGTCTGCTAATATTTTTTTTATAATTTTGATTTTGACAGGTTGTTCTCTCAAAATTATTTTTGATATAATTATAATTATTTTCCCGGTCAACATTTTAGAAAATTTTAATTATACTGGAAGTACTGATATGCCGAAAACCATTTCGCCGAAAAAAAGATCAAAAATGATTAAAAAACTTAAAAAAAAAGAAAAAAAAGTTTGAAAAAATATCAAAGAAAATATTATTAAATAAAATAAATCTATTAGAAAAATCCTAAACAATCACCAAAATAAAAAAATGGTTTTGATAAACTGGATTATGGAAAAAAAAAGCTATCAAGTGCCAATCGTAAATAATTATATATTTCGAACTGAAAAAAACCGAAACAATGCAAAAAAAATGGAAATGTAAAACTTCTGGATGTCCGGCAATATTTACAACTGACTATCATACTATGCAATAGACGACAGCCCAGCATAACCACGGGAATGAATATTTAGAAACTATCAAAATGCAACTTAGAGATAATGCTCAACAATACATTCTTTACTCGCCTACTGAAACTTCAAATAATATTTACAGCGCCACCCTACAATAAATATCTTTATATTATAATTGGAACCGGTCAATTATCTGTCAGGTGTCCTCCTTTGATTCTCAAAATACAAATATTTAAAGGTACAAAACTAAACTAGGCAGCCCGGGGATTCAATTAAATGAAGTTGACTTGAATATAAATGATTCTTTTTTACCAGATGAAACTAATTTATTACTATATCACGAGTTTTTGTCCAGATAAAATAATAATGATACGCGTTATAAGTTATATTAGAAAATTCACCCTCGAAAGAAACACTTAAATCTACATAAACGGTACGTTTAAATCGTCACCGAATGATTTTAAGCAGCTTTATATTGTTCATGGAGAATTTGGCGGTCAATGTTTTCCTTTAGTATATATATTTTTGAATTTAAAAACCGAATATATTTATACGTAAGTGTTTAATATTTAAAAAAATGTACTTTGAAATAAAAATATAATACTTGAACCATCGATAATTCAAATTGCTTTTGAGCAGGCTGTGTATAATTCGATACTAATAGTGTTGCCACGCGCAACAGTTGATGGGTGTTTTTTGTTACTTTGGGCACACAATATAGAGGAAATTACACAATTTAGGTTTAGTCGATCTTTATTTAAATAATTAATTTTTCTGCAATGTTGCCTCATCTGTGCTCTATCTTTAGTGCCTATTTCCTGCAGTCTTTATTGTTGGCATTACATAATAAGAATTTGACGTATCACCAATCCACGTATCTCAGAATTAATAAAATATGTTTCCAATAACTGGATGAACAATATGCGTCCATTATTTTTACGTGATGTATAGTGCCATTTTAGTAAACTGCGCAAGAGAACTAATAATGCACAAGAGGATTTTCATTTTAAGCTTCATAGATATATCAACAAGAACAATGTGTCCTGTACGGAACTGGTAGGGGTTCTTATGGAATATCAAATTTGCTATGACATAAAGCTCCCAAGGCTTATAAATATAGGTAAAAAAAACAACAGAAAAGGATTTATGCAGATCAGGATAAAATACTACGTAATTTATGGGATGATTTTACAGAAAGGCGAATCTGTGTGATTGAGTTACTAATCGGTGCAAGAAATGTAATAACTTAATGTACAGTTATTTGTTATAAAAATAAGATAAGGGGAAGTAATACCAGATTTTTATTATTGATTAATACTTTAATATTGCTATAAATTTTTTTGAAAAATAAATTAAAGAGGTATGATAATTACTTATAAAAAAAAATATATTTTAAAAACTATATGTAATTTTTTGTCAATAAAAAAGATATAAAAATATATAAGACACTAACTTTTTTATTGATTAATACTTTATTATCGCTGTTATTTTTTTTATAAATAAACATATGAAACATTAAGAAAATTGTTATGCAAATAGACAATAAAAACTCGACGTCAATCCTGTATCAATTTTTAACTATGCTTATCACGTAAAACATCTAAACAGATAACCCCAACTTCGGCATAAAAATACAAGAAAATGGGGTGGCTCTATAGAAAAAAAAATTATAAAAATATAATATTTGTGTTAATGCTTGATATCTACACATTCCATCTAATAATATTATAAACTTAAAAATAGCAGTATTATATAATATGAAAATTTAGCACAAGGTAATCTGCCTGACTATAAGCTTTGCATGGATTCTATAAAAATACATAGTGACCATCCATAATAAAATGAAAATTGTAAAAAAGATGGAAGCATTTATACTCAAGTATATGTAAAAATTCAAATTATTCTAAAACTTAATTAAGTTGTATCCTGTATCGTCGAATGCTATTTTTTTTATAATAAATAGATTTGTTGTACATATCTTAACAATTTGATCAGTTTTTAGCCTTTAGTACAATGTTTATGCAAGATAGTAACGTTGTTTTGTCGTATGAATTGCCGTTATCGCTTCTTGTGTTTATGCATACATTTACGTCAGTAAATATAAATACTTCACATATTTATTTTGAACTTGATCATTTATTGTTTTATTTTACGTTACAGGTTGCTGATAGCTATGTCTCTCTATTGGATATCGTTTAGAAATGTATCTGTGCAGAAACCTCGATAATTTTATAATTGTTATCACAAAGCTAATGTAGATCAGCTTTCTTCGGTTGCACTATGGTTTCATGTCAGCCACGTGTTTACAGCAAAATATACGTCCCGAGGTACAACTAAGCACTAGAACAATACAGTATCTTGTATTTTCTGGTATCCCGCTATCACATATATGGCGCTTATGCACTTTGTATGGTGTAGATGTGTCAAAAACAATTCACTGTGACTTAGGGAAGAGAAATGAACAATAAAAAATGGGAAAGAAACATTTATAAAAAATAAAAAGCAAAAAAAAAAAATTACACTTGTTGGTGACGGAATTACATAGTTCCGCCCCATTAGCTATTTATTTAAATTCACATACATACAAGTATCCATATAAAGACCTGAATAACGCAAAATGTGCAGAATAAAATTCTACATACAATGCGCACAAAACCGCGCAAAGTAAACCCAGAAAATGGCATCTTTAGCGTGATTGGTTATTGGCTGTGATATAGGGGTAAAACCCCGAATCTTGATATGGAATCAATTGGTAGATAAGAAACCAATGATACTTTTTGTCTAGATAACAAAAGTATTTAAAGAAACAGCTTTAAAATATATAGTAGGTTTTTTATCTGGCTTTTAGTAAAAAGTTGAAATCTTCCGCGGGCTCATCCAAAAATACTTAACTGAATGTAAAAATCTTGATTGCACAAATTCAAAAATTTCAGGTGACGCCTTATCTTCTATAAATATGGCACAAATATATTTTAAGGTATCTAAATATTTGTATATGTTTTTTCAATGTTAGCGATAGTATTTTTAAAATGTTAATTAACTCTTTATATTTTTTAAAAAATTATTCTAAATAATTACTGGTTAAAAGATAAATGTTAAGCTTAAATCAAGTAGTTTTGGTTTTTACGATTTATTTTTGCGCCTCTTTATATTTTTTTATCATGTTTGTTTATTTTCTCATCCCTTCGTTTTGTCTAGGAAATGTGCACCATACAAAGTGCATAAGCGCCCACATATATTGCGTATTGAGTAATAATTCATTGTATATTTTACTATATCGATCTAAATCTTAGACGTGTGATGGCATTTTTACAGTAAGAAATTCTCTATATTGTATTACTTCCATTGTTAACATTTGTAGTTTATTTTATTTTGTACTTTTAAAATGCCAAGTTACTATTTTCTGCAGCTTGCACGTGACAAAATAATACTCTCTGTGCATTTAACGTGTCTTTTTATGGGTATAAAAGTATTTCGAGTATAATAAAGGGATTCATTTGTATTAAAAACATAAAAAAAAATATTGTTGTAATGTTCTTGCTGTTACGTCTTATTGCGATAAAAAAACAAAAAAATCTTTTTCTTGATATAGTTTGGCGGCTAAATGGTTTTTCGCGAACACGTTTTCAGCGAAATGGTTTTCGGCATAATGGTTTTAGGCATATCGGCACTGAACATTAATTATAAAACTTTATATTGGCAATAACTTTTTGATTTTATTTTAAAGAGACAATTTTTAGTCTATAGAAAAATTACAAAAATTATCTCATTGCAATTTCATTTGATACGGATAAAAATATCTTTTAAGTTACACAACAATGCCATTTATTGCGTTTTGACAAAATTGAATCTGATTATAATAACTTTTTTTGTTCACGCCGTAAAAAAAGCGCAAAAACTATACAAGCAAACACTTATAAAGTTAAGTGATGTTGTAGCATTTTAAAAAAAAATTGTATTTTTTAGTATTTGTTTTGATGTTATTTTGAATTTTAATTTGTTTATGTTGGCATAAAAAGATAATCACTTCACCATTATACTAAAATATAAATATAACAAATGAGCAACTGTTTTAAAATACTTTTTTATTTTTAAAACAAGAAAAAAATATTTACAGATGCTTTTGTTTGCTGTTAATCGAAATGATTTTGTATAATATTTTGCATATTAAACATATGGTATAGTTGCATTGATGCATTGTAAATTTATGATGTTTTACAGATCTAACATATGAAATACAGATTATAAAATTCTTTAGTCTTATACACAAGATTGTATTTCAAATGACCTTTTGCAAACACTGTAGGCTTGATTGTCTTTTTGTAATTTCGTAAAAACCCATATGTAATGTCATACATTTATGTACAGTTTTTTAAAGCATTTTTTTTAAGAAAGCGCATTTTTCGTTTATAAGTATCAACTTAAAAACTATATGTCAATGCACGTAATATGACTTAGTCAACTTTTAGCGTATACCAGGCGCGTGCCCAGGAGGGTATACCCCCCGACGACAAAATTGTATCGCCTGAATTTAAGGAGGGGTCATTTTTGTGCAAAGATTTTTTTTGATATTTAAAAATCTAATAAAAAAAAATATTACAAAAATTAAAAAACAATCACAATGTTTTAAACATCCATAAATTATATTTAAGCGCCTTCTTTTTCAAAAGCACTGACTACCTCCCGGTAAAAAAGTGACTGGGCATGCCACTGGTTCATACTATAGATTTTACTAAATTTTGCTGCATTTCTAGTCTAAATGACTATAAATAGCTACTTAAAAAGTTCCAAAGTAAGATAATGTTTTAGCCGTCGTTAATATATGCATCTTATAGTGTCATGGGTTTTATATATTGATTTACAAAATTAATTTTAAATAAACAGGGTTTTGTATCAAAATGTACATTTTCATAATCAAGTGAACTTTCGGCAATTAATTCAACATTTTTTTACAATTAATATGATTTTTTTTGAAATAAATAAGATTTGTTTTTGCAATCAATATGGAACTAAATATTTTTATTGCATTTTTAAAATTATGTCCTTTTATAATTTTTTGTATACCATTTTAGTACATTATTAGATATTTGTATTTTTATACGGCTAGTTGATTAGCAAATCGGTAACAAAAAAGAATAATATATAATAAAATAGTATTTAAAGACATAAGTTTAAATTGAAAACAGAAAAAAACGTTTATTTTTATTTGATAAAAAAAATTTTATTATGATTGCAATAAAAATTAAATTACAAGCAAAAGAATTTTACCTTGAT
>JAQFYM010001832.1:0-28486 GCA_034694785.1 Agrenia bidenticulata | reverse complement strand
CCTGTAAAAAACAAAACAAGTTTACGTTATTTGCAAAGTTTATATGCGTATGAATTGATAACGTTTCATGATTTTTTTAATTAAAGAAAAAATACTTGTTGTGTTTTTTTACATATTTTATCATCATAAACAGTTTTTCTACAAGTTAAAAAAAAATGTCAAAAAAATAATGTTAGTTGTTATTTTTATATTTAAACGTCACTTTTATAATAGAAAAATCCTTCAAAACAAGATTCATCTGTTCTAGCGTAATCTTGATGAGAAAAATAAAGATAACAGCCGATTTGTACAAAAATTTTCTATTTATTTCATTAAGTGTTTGAACATGTGGGTATTAATTACGAAATAGAAAAATACGTATTACCGCTTTAAGTTTATGTAAAATACAAATAAATTGCATTTGCTTATCTGTATAGCTTCCCATTTATTGCATGAAAAACTCAACTTGATTGCCAATAAGTTCATATTACTTGCAAAAGAGTTAACTTTGCTAGCCAAAAGAGTTAAATTTGATTGCATAAAAGTTTATTTGGGTTCCATAAAAAGACTACATCCGTTTGCAAAAATCATAGTATTATAGCTTTAATGGAAAAAATAAAAACGATCCATGCAATACAAAAGGGTCCAAATTCCCAATAAAAGTTTTCCCAAGTTAAGTACCCGACGTTTTGTTTGATTTTTACGAAACTACAAAATTTGACTGATTTTTATACTTTTGTAAAGTTTATCATGCTTACTTTGCATTGATATAACTTTTATGACAGAAAAGCTTCTGTGAAATTGATTGTATCTATTTTTTTTGTCAAAAAAGTCTTACTACAAAACTGATTTATGTGTAAAATGAATATATAGAGGGTAAATTACCATGAAAGATCATATTGCATAGAAAACACAGTATAGAGCGGTTATAAGGTTTTTGAAATATTTACTATAGTAACCACCTTTTTTGGTCTGATGAAACTTAGTTTTACTTACCCAAAAATATAAGTACATAATAAAAATGCGTTTTAGAACAGCCTTGCAATTTATTACCAATGTATATTTTTTTTTAGAAGAAACGCAATGAAACACGCCTAAAAGGTAACTACATTGTAAAATCTAGGTTAAAAAATTTTAAACTCGAACTAATAAGTTTTTGTATGGTGCTACCAAGTCTAAACATTTTATTATATGCTATATTGTTTACAGTTGTACACATACTATACGTAGATACTTGCTTTAGATGTTCATACACATTATTAGCTTGTATACATGTACTTTAATGTTTTATTATCGTTTTTGCGGTTTTTATTTATAGAAATAGACGCACAAAATCTAGAAATTCCAAGATTTAGTAATGACTTAAAAATAGATGTCCTAATAAAATTTGCCAATAAACTATCTTTCATCATCTCTAAAATATGGGTCATTAAAAACAAACATAAAACAAAGTTTTGCATAATTTCTGGGACACGGCTTCCTTTGATAGCAAAAGGCGGTAATATGTTTACACTCAGGGTGTTACATTTTTGTAAAATTAGCATATCGGTATGTAGTTTTAAATATTATAGAACAAACTATTAAATACGCATATTACCACATTATTTGATGGGTAAAGCCTGAAGAAATTTTTCTAAGAAACTGAACATCAAATACTTACAAGAATGCAATATTACGATCAAAAAAAAACATTTGTGGTAAAAAATTGTACCTTAAAAAGTAAAATACATGTTATTTTACGCTAGCCAAATTTTTTGTGTATTTTTAATAAAGTGTATGACAAAGAAATTTTAAAATAAAAGCTTTTGCAGTTGAATTGAGCTTCTTAATATATCATGTGTTGCATATTCTTTGGTTCACCTTGTTCCACTATCATCTCAATGGGTTGTACTCCCTACATAAAGTAACGTTATGCAAAAATGACGAAAGTAAAAGAATATTATAAAAAAAGCAAGATATGTTGGTTTTATTTACGAAAAATTTCAAGTGGCTGTGAAAATGGGGCCAAAACTTAAAAAATACATTCGGCTTAATTTAAAACAAAATTTCTTTAGGGATAATATAAACACTTGTTAAAATCTGTGCATCTCATGTATAAATCATTGTTTTTTTCAATTAAGTACTTAAATGTTTTTAGAACGACTTTAATAAATAGAGAATTTGGTACTAAATTTTTGTATAAAATATATCTAGTGTGTTTAAGTCATTTTTTTTAGTAAAAAAAAAAAAAAAACGCATTCTGTTTATCGACTATAGAAAAACTGTTTAGCAAAAATCTCGTTTTAAGAAGCGTTAAAATATGCGTATGAAAATTTTACGTTAAAATGAATACCAATTTATTTTAAAAGATCTTTAAATGCCTTGTTGTTACCTGATTTATTCTTTCGTTGCACCATCTAATTATATTATCTATTTTACGTACAAAATTTTTTTTTATTATGGAAATTCTTGTAGTTGAGTTATATATATGATGCGTGATGGCAATCGATAACGTATGTGTAAACATAACTTTCACCCCTTAAAATTATGTTAGCGATCTGTGACCGTGTTAACACTACAAAAATGCTATTTTCATTACAATATTAAAAAATTTTTATGAATCACGTTATACGCTAAAATGAAATGCTCTAGCTTAATGCGTCTAGACCGACTTTGTAAGTCGGCTTATCAGTGTTATCTTTCGTTGTGAGCAGGTCCTCGGGAAGAGGGAAATAAAAGGGGTTTCAAAGGGCCTGCATAAAAAGAATCCCCGTTTTGCCTTTTTTATTTTTTATTTTTATTTTTATAAAAATGTATATAAAAAAAATGTATAATAACGTCGTAATGACTTATGCAAGTGTATTCTTAAAGGAATGAATTTTTATTATTTTCCCCTTTGTGTTATGCAATGATTAAGATTTATTTTTTTTATACCATAATTGAATCATAATTGAAGATGTGTTTGTATAAGAATGTGTAAAAAAGGTTTACAAAAAGTGTATTTTTTGTTTTTAGATTGCATTTTAGCTAAATAAAAAGTAACTTTACTGCACATATACATTAATGATAAGTCAATAATAAGATTTTATGGCATACAAATTACCAAATATCACAGCAAAACAAGAATAAAACTCCTGAATTATGGCAAATAGATTATCTCCTGTATTTTTAAGGTTAAACGTAATGCGTAAAACCCCAGACAAACCATATATGGTTAAAATGTAAAAATTGAACTTTGCTATAGTTGCAAAAATACCTGTTAAGTTACGTATTAATACAGCGTTATAGGTCATGTTTTATAATGTATATATGGTAATCTATTGCCAAGTTATAATAACACCTTTAACTATACGCATCTAATTTAGTCAGATTAATCATTGTTTAAAACTTGTATTGTATACGCTTCTGTTAGTGTTTTTTTACGGCATATACACATTACATAAAACCAATCTATACTTATCTAAAAGTTACACAACTTCTAGTTTTTATGGCAATCGCTACGTGAAGGAATATTGCAAAGCTTAGCTATCATACGATTTTTTTTATAAACTTTAGACCGTACTAACGAAAAAACAAACAATATGAATGGTCACAATAATTTGTAATTTCCTAGCTTTTTTTGGTTTTAATATAAAAGTCAACTATAAAAAAATTAAAGCAAACGAAAAGAGGTATTCTTATTCAATACGGATGCAAAAATTATTTCATTATTTTTTATTTTTAAACAAACACATTGACTTGTTATATAGTATTCGCATAAAGCAGTTTTATCCCTCGAGGGGGATTTTTTTAAACATCTTTTTTCACATGAAGGGCAATATATAAGCAAAAAATTTGATGAATAATAGATAGGGTTAGGGTTGGGTGATTTTATAACAAAAATATGTAAAATACACATAATTCAAGCATGTTTTTTACAAAAAATTTTTTTTTAACGAAATAAACTGTTTTGTTGCAATAAAATTTAAGATGCATTTTTGTACTTCCAAGATTTTGATTTTGCAATTTTAATAAGGTTGATTTTTTAGGGGGAAAAAATGTCTTTCGAGGATAAAAATGCGCATAGCCTACTTTGTAATTTTATAGAGTTCTAAATGGTTATTTTTTTAATGTCAACTAATAATATTTTGATCAATTCGACAAGAGGTATTCTTATTTAATACGGATAAATACATTTACGTTGTTGTTTTTGTAACATATTATCTTGAACTATAGAGTTAAAGGTACTCGTAGACAGGTATAAAGTATAATATACGTTGCAGTTTTTAATTATAAAAAGTTTTTTGCCACTTTTTTATTTTCGAAAAAAATAATTACTGTTTTTTGCTTATTTTATTTTATATTTTAACTTAACAAATATTGTTAATAGAGTTGTGTTACGCGTACAAAACGGTATTGGTGTTTTTTATAAAATTTTACTATACTGGTGTTGCTTAAAGGTTTTTATACCGATGATTTTCAGGGTGAACAGTATATTATGTTTTCTACACATTTTTTTGGTTTTCAGTGTAACCCTGGTAAAAAAGATATAAATGCAATATTTCTACTAAAATATATAATGCCTCATCAAAGCATAAAAAGCAATTTGCTTGATTTTTTATTATAGTATGACTTTTTCCCTGTTTTTGTTGTATTTAACACATGATTTTATATGGAATATAGCAAAAAAAATATGTACAAATATTTTTTAATGCCATACTGTACAGATTGACGCATTAAGAATGACATTGAAGTCAATGGAATCTCTCATGGTCTAATTATTGTTTTTTTATATGTATGAGACGCAAAAATATGACGGTTGATACGCTTTAAACAAAAAAACCTACTATTTTCTATTATATGTACAGTGTTTTGTTGTAAACTTAGCACAGAAATGTTAATAAAAATTATGCGTTAATTCGAACAAAAATAACTTGATTTATAAATTTTTCTCAAAAAGTATAAGAAAAAAAAGTGACTCGAAAGATGACAAAAAAAAGTATAAAAAAGAAAAAACGTATACTTTGATAGTTTGGTGTTTTTGAGATGTTATTTTATCGATATATAAAATAGATATATACCTGTTGCAAATTCTTTTATCAGTTTATTTTTGTGTTGTTAAACAAAATTGTCATATTCAGAGTTTTTCAATTAGATATTAAACACTGTAAAGCTTTAACAATACATGAAACACTGTTGCATAAACAGCAAAATGTTATTATACCTTTAAAAAAAATTCAATAATATGGATTATATTTAAATGATCAGAAACTCGTGCAAAAAGCTTTATAATGACGAATTTCAAGTACAAAAAATGCAATAAAAATTCTTTGTATTAAAAATACTTACAACATTTTTTATCAGCATGTAGCATTTTGAAGTGGTAACTTGTATTTTATATAGACAAGAAGTCGCAGCAAAAAAAAGGAAAAACTACTTTTAATTTACAGTTTTTGCTGTACAAGGCAGTATGAAACATTCTTTGTAACTCGATTTACATACAATCTAAATCATTTTTTATTTTTCTTTTAAAAATGCTTTTTTTATTTGTATACACGATTTTTTACCGTGAAATAAATATACAAGGTAAAAACACTTTAAAAACATAATTAAATACAATATGTGTATATTTTGGACATTTTGCGTAAAAAACGAAATTCCGTGTTTTTTTTTTGTATTATATAATATTGTTTTTGGCATAAAAAAAGTTTAAAACAATTTATATTTGTGTCGTTGTTCCAAGCACTATTTTAACCAGCTTTTTGAAGAAAGCATGCTGTTTTTAAAACAAATAACAAGAGCGCAAAAATGTTTTTTATATCGTTGTTTAATTTTTAAAAACGTTTTTACTTACAAATCTGTTTTTTCTCAGGGTTTTATGATGTAAATTATTATTGAGAGTTGTTAATATGATCTATAACTTTTACTTCAAAATAGTTTTTAAAATTATTATCAAACATAAAATTAAAAATAAAAACTTACAGCTGTGTTTATTTAAGTCGCTTGTAAAACAATGTTATTTTATGTTTTGGTACGTTCTACCAATATTAGATTTGAATGTTTATATTTTGTGAAAAAGTCGTTTTGTGCTCTATTTATGCTGGCGTTAATGTCATTATACCTGTGTATATTTTTTTCATTAAAAGTATGAACACGATTGTTATCAAATTATGTTCTTTTACGTTTTTTAAAAGCCTCCGCCGTATTCAAACGTGACTTAAAAGTGTTCCGGTACATGTAATATTATGGTAGTGAAAGGCTGTTACAAAAAAAAAAAGGCCATAGCCAAAATGTATAGTTTGTATAAAACTCAAATTATACAAAACAATAAAATGCTTTTTATACAGAAAAAAAACCGTTCTTGTTCTTGTTTTTATTTCGTATTAATTCTAAAACGGCTCGTCAAAAAAACAGCGTTTAAGCTTCCAAACAAATTAAAACGTAAATATATAAACACTTTAAAATGTCAACAACTTTTATAAAACTTTTTTGCATGCAAAAACGACAAAAAATGGCTGTTTAATAATTTTATTAGACAGTTTATGCAAAGACTTTACTCCAAAGACATGTTATAAAGAGACAGACACGAAAATAATATGGATGTAGCGAAATGTTAATATTCTATGTATTCTGGTTATACTGCAAAGTTGTTTTTTGACGCGCATGTATGTTAGGTTTGCTAGCGTTTTTTCGCAAAACTCATAAGATACAATAAATTATACTTACACAAATATGCGTCAGAAAGTACTTATAAGTCTATAATATGTACAAAAATCTGTAAATTTTGCACATTTACAATGATAAATTTGACAATGCATACAAACTCTTTGTACTTGTAGGGTTTATAACCGAGTAAAGCAGTTTTTGGTTATAGATACCTTGTATTTTAGTATAAAGTAAATCATACACTTTATATATGTGCAAAACATACTTTGTTGTCTACTTGATAGAATCAATTGCAAAAACATACGAAAATATTAAAAAAAGACACTTCAAAAATATAAATTAACTATAGTGGTACGATAAATTCAATAAATATTTGTTGTTGTTTTGTAACATGTAGATATGGCGGAATTCGGCAAATTGCAAAATATACTATATAAAAACGGTCTAAGATCCAGTTTACTACATTTTTACATATCCATGGTCTTTTGTGTTTTCTGGAAACCCCGGTCTAAAACGTTCTAAGAAAAAGTGTTTTTATAAGTGTAAGGCAGTGGCGTACCCAGGAATTTTTGAGCTCGGGGGGTAGTCTGTGTTTTTTATTGCATTTGGGCAGAAAAACCTTGTTTTTCGTTGTTTTTTTTGTTTTTAATTTTTATTTTAATTTTTTTTTTTAATTTTTTTATTCGGATTCTTAAAATGAAAAAAATCTCTGCACGAAAAAAGACCACCCCCCCCCACGTAAAATCGGGCGTAAAAAATTTTCTTAAGGGGGCGCTGTAATCCCCTACCCCCACCGGGTACGCCACTGGTGTAAGGCATGGTTTTGCAGAATTTATTTACCCACAAAGTAAAATTTTACAATAAAATGGGTAAAAAAATTTTTATAACAATACTGTTTGCATGAAAAAAGGAAGTCCATAGATACGCAATATGCGCAAATAAAAAATCACTATGTTGCTGTTTTTTCTTTTTGTTAATTTAGTTCTGTTTAGAAAAACAAAAATCAAGGGCAACTAAGTGTCAAATAGAAACTAACGGTTTTGGTTTGCGTTGACGTACAATAGAATAGACACTTCGAATAGCTTTTTACGTTCTATTTTAATTGTTCAAATGATTTTATAATATCAACCAAACTTCGGAAGCTTCGTAGCACTTGCGGATCTGATTATGTCAATGTTAAAAAATGCTTTAATATATGTGAGAATTATATGTTTGGGCAAAAAATTAAAACCGCATGATATTTGCCAGCTATTTTAAAAGTGTTATCAATACTTGTTTATTTATCAACGGGAAAAAATAAACACTACCGTTGCACAATTATTATCTATAAAAAGGCAGAAATTATAGCAGAAAAGTTTTTTACGGCAAAAACAAAAGAATAACTGTCGATCTTATTTCTATTTTAAACAATTTTTTCGTGTAATACAAATGCTTAAAATACGTGTAAGATTCTTAATTTTTATAATAGAGGAATCTAGAAATCCATTTAGTATGCAACTTGATAATCTGTTCGATGTAACAAAAACGACAAAAAAGGTTCGGTTTGAAAGTTGTGAACATAAACTTTGCAGCGATTAGGATTTTTTTGTGTAAAGCTATTAATTTAACAAATAATTTCAAAGTTTTTTATAAATAAGTGGATACTTGTTTTCGTAAACATTGTTTTATTTTGCTGAAAATACAGTCTGTGTGCACTCGCGACGTAAAAAAAAAACATGAACTAACTAAAAGACGGGTTCAGTGCGTTTAAAATGTTAGTATTCGTTACACAACTGTTTTTTATAACACAATTGCGCACCGCTTAGAAGTTCTTAAGGGCTAGTGCATGTTGCGTACGAGGTGAATTTTTGCGCAAAACCAAAAAAAAGTCTCTAACCAGAACGTAAGCACCAAATCAATACGCAAAAACTAATAAAAATAAAGTAAACCTAAAAAAAAAATACAAAAAAGAAAAAATACTTCGAACAAGAATCGACGCAGTGTAACAGAAAAAAACAGAATTGTAATTACATATAATTTATAGCATTTGGTTAAAATGCAAATAGGTCAAGGTTAGCTTCAGCAAGGTAAGGGTCAGGGCTAGGGCCAGACTAGAAGAGGGAAGAAAACGGGGGCAGGGAAAAAGTAAGGTAAATAACAGGCAGATATAACAAAAAAAAACAAAAGATTTAAAGACAAAGGTAGGAGTGGCGACAACTGCAAGTATGTGATAAAAGAGTAAGGTTTTACGCTTTTATGGTAATATACCTTTTTACTCTTAATAAAAATGCGAATTGACACAAACTAGGATTTCGGCGCAAAATGCCGAACAGTGATAAACAGCAAGCTTTACCTTTTGTTCATATTTTTTATATTTTTAACGACCTCGTTACCTTCTTTTTACCATTCCTTTTATCACTGTTCTATTTCGTCAATTTCATGTTTTTGTCCGATATTTTTTTTGTTGCTATTGGAATGCCTGTTTTCCATTTTAATATGGTTTTTTCGATTGCCAGGATCATATTTTTACAGTTAACTTTTTTGTATTTTAAATGGGTTGACGCATAATGAGAGTTCAGCGCAAAATGCACCACGCAATATTTTTAGGAATTTACAGTAGCTTTATAAAACTAAATGCATAAAATGCGCTGAGATTCAAATTTGGGTTTAATTTACTATCCCGGATGCCTTGCTAAACCCTAAGGGTGTCTAATTCATGATAGAGAATTAGAATAACAATGGCGTGCAAGTGTTTATCAACAAAGATACCCGTCACAGCTATTTGTAAAATATGGAGGTATTCATGCAATAAAAAAAAGAAAAGATATTTGCAACAAGAATATTTAAATGTCGGCTTTTTCTGTAAGATTACAGAAAGTTCTAAACGACTTTTTTGCTTTATTATTATTATGTATAGTGCTTTAAGTTTATGTGTACTTTATTTATTAAGACTCGTTGGCTCTGCCAACTTAACGATCTTTTCCAGACATATAGTAAATTTTGGGTTGTGGAAAAACAAAGAAAATATAATCATAAAGCAGATACAGATGCAAAAAAGAACGAAAACTTAGTGTTACTGTGTCTACCTTAGTACTTAGTATTGATAAAAGTATAATGATATAAGAGTTTCAACAATAATACGTAAATCTATTTAAAGCAATAGACTCTCATATACAACAGGAGATATTTTTTATAAGCCAGTATTCGTAAAGCATCAGTTTAATTGCATAAAATATTTCCTACCTACATATATAAAAAAAAATAGATTCTTTATATTTGTTCAAGCAATAATGGAATCTTTCAACTTGCACAACAGTTAGACCTATATATTATCCAAAATTTGCACAACATGCCTTTTGTCAGCAAGTTGGCATACCGAAATCACATAGTAAGCAACAAAGGCACATTTAGTATGCTTTGTACGATATATATAAATATGATTTTATACAAACTAGAATTTTTTATTTATAAAGGATTAACAAATTCCAGCAAATCAAAAGATATAAAAAATCAAAAATATTTACATATGTGTAAATACGCAGACTATGATGATAAAAAAAATATCTTTCCTGATTCAGCAAATAAAATGGTTGGTGTGAAATCTGCATTATATGCTCATTAGTAACGGTAAACCGTATTTTTATTACCAAGATGCACCATTTGTAGTTTTGTTTGTGCTGCGTAATTTATAAATAATTATAGCGTAGTTTAAAGTATTAAAGATATACAAATTAGTAAGAACAAACGCAATAGGTCTTCTGGAACGACCCTTTATGCGCTAATGAACAAAAAAGTATGACGAGTCAAAAATTAGTTACATTTTTTTTTTATAGTAAGCTTTAAAAGGCTTGTTAAAGGACAAGTTATAAAAATATGTTTAATAAAAGACATTCACTTACAATATCGCGTTGTAAAAACCTAACTAGGGGTTTGCAGACTTTTTCAATCAAATCAAAATGGGAAGAAAAAGATTTTTTGGATATGTTCCCTCCAGAATTGAGTACTCTTGATATATCATTACAAGGCAGGAGAGAAATTCCTTTTACTCTGAACTAAGATTACAATACTTTTTTGAATAGATGGACTTATATTTATACTATGTCAGTAAAAAAAAAACTTGTTGCTTTTTTAAATTATTTTTAAGTGCCTCGAGATAATGTGAAAGATTTTGAAAATAAAGACAATAGTCAAAAGGTAAAATGCGCTTTTGTGTATAGATTATTAGAGACTGTTTATCTTGTACCATTAATGGATCATTTTTGGTTATGCGTGAAAGTTTAAAAGTATTAAAATACCTGTAGGTTATCAAAGAGATTCAATTATTATCAATATGATTTTGATATACAGCAAAATTACTACAGAAAAAGTATTTCGCAATTTTAGAGACTATCTTTGGATACATATAATCTTACTTCGTTTTCTCGCTTACGTTTTTAGTGTAATTTCGTACAAGTTACGTATGTGAGGCAGGTGATAGTTAGGTAAATTCTTGCACAACGCTAAGCAATAACAAGACAAAGAATATTTAACCAGAAATAAAAACTCTTTTTACAACATAAACACATAAAGAAATATTTGTAATTTGTATTTCAACAACTGCTTGCAATTTTTAAATGGATGTATAATTGGTTTATATGTTACGCTTATACTAACTTCTAGAAACAAATGCTGTTATCTCTTAATGCATTTTTTGCTAAAGATGATGGGTATAAAACTTAATAAAAAAAACTTAAGGGTTTTTTAAAATATAAACTCAGTAAAATCGATATACTACAGTTACAGATTAGGTTTTAATTGTCGTATTATCTGTTTTAAAAATCTTTTGGCGCAAAACAAAACATTTTTTTTAGTCTTATGACCATTGTTGCAAGATTTCTTGGCCTGAAAATTACTAATAAAAACTTTTAAAACAATCAAATTGGACAAAAAAACTAAAAGCTTATACAAGTGCATCGACTATACAAGAAAATTGAAATTTTAATATATTATATTATATTTTAAACAGGCCTATTTTTTTTAAGAGAAATTGATTGTTTCTCCCAATTCACTCAATATTGACCTATTTTTGTTTAGAAAGATTTTTTTCAATTTTTGTTTACTAGTCTACAAAACTTGTCTGGTATACAACTTTTTATTATTTCATCTACAATAAACATTTTCGACCTTGTTATTTATTGTTAATATCACAAAAAATATGTTGTTGATTAGCACAATTGAGCATTTATCTTGCTTCAGAAGAAATAAAAAAGTCTCCACGTGCAAATTCGTAAAAAAAAAAAGTTAGAATTATACTAAATAAACAAAGCAAATATACATTTTACTTTTTGAACTCACTGCAAAAAAATGGTTATATGGCTTTCCATCGTAGTAAAATCGTATACGATAAATATAATGCAATTTTTATGTTTTTCTTTTGCTTTTCTGCGTACGTACGCATTCGATTTGTCAAACTTGCCCTTTATGTGAAAAATGAAAATCCTACTATACTTATACACAAATGACAAACTAGCCTACGAATTATACTTGTTCAAAAAGAAAAAAAGTTGGAGCTTTTAGCAAGTATCGCAACAAAAAAGCTCATTTATATTTATATAAATGTATCAAAAAATGTATGTACAAAAAAGTTTACTTTGTATCGTACTGTCGCATTGCAAAAAATACGGACTAAATTTTTATTTATTTATACCATTATGTGTTTTTTTTTAGGTGCTATCTTTAACAAAAATAGTAAATAGCATCAGTTTCAATTGTTCGTCATAATTAATGTAACTGTAGTATTTTATATAAAATAATATGATACATACAAAAAAATAATTTGCGTTTTTTTGTCGTTTTTTTTTATGTTTCCTTATACGTTTTTTCTTTATTAAATGTGCATTCGCAAGAGAATTTTATTATTGAAAATATTTATAAACTAAGTAAAAGCAACCTTTAATGAGATGTAGTAATATGCAAATGGCCAAACCCTTCCCTTTAATCCCTCGATAATTTTCGAAAAAAATTGTTAGTCAAAATATTAATCTTTAACCTTTAAAAATTGATTATTGTAACTGAATGTAGCATTAAGCGATTTGATATATTATGAAAACTGATTAACTGTACTTTTATTTGTATTTATGCCTTGAAAATACATAAAATATATTTGTCTCCCAAAACTCCCAATTTTTTCATAAAAAGGGGGGGGGATTTTCTCCCAAATTAGGAGATATAAAATATTATGGGATTTATCTCAAAAAAAGAGGATTACTTATAAACCATAACATATTATGTTAAAAAACTGAAAATCCGCATTTAGTAAAATTTAAATGTGAAATATAGCATGAAAATATTTTTATTCTTATGCAAAAAAAATTGTTTTGATTCTAATATTTCATTTTCTTTTTTAGCGTTCTTTTTATAATTTTTTATTTTTTTATTTTTTGTTTAATTGATTTTTCGCATATTAGACACTTTGTTTTCTATTTAGAGTAATCAAGTTTTAACATCTGTAAAAAAAAGATCTTTAAGCGCAAAAGAACTGTTAATTTTATACTGGAAAACTAAATAAATTTATGTAAAAAAACAATTTTAATAATACAAATTTACCTACATAAAAACTTTTAAAGAAAAAAAAAACCGTGTTTTTATACAAACTTAAATCTATATAAACAACACATCTATTTTACTTACGCTAGTCTCATTAATGGCCTGTTTCCACTTAAGGCGGCTTTTAGATAGTTCACAACTGCAATAAGGCATGGTAAACATAAATTATTCGTATTAAAGTATATATCACGTTATTATATATTTTTTAAATAAAGTAATTATAATATATTTTGGTGCAGTTTAGCAGTGGTTAATGATTTTTTATAAATAACAAATCAGAGGGAGATCGTTAAAACGTGATCACTATTTTTTTTTACTTGCAATGCACAAAAAATTAAATTTGATGTAAATCATTAATTTTGGAAACACTGCTTATAAACTTTTTATAAAAGAAGCAGGTAGTTTCCCTTTGCTATACTGTGTAATTTCTGTCAAAATACTTTTTTTTTGTTTTAAGTAATTGACTTTATAAAAAGCGTAGTTTACTTTTTATGTCAAACGAATACTTTAATTCTTTAGGCAAAAATATTTATACATATACCCGGAACACTTGGCTACTGTTTTCTGAAGATTTTAAAATTTAAAACCACGCAATACAGGCCAAATTTTTTTGCAGATAACTGCGCATATAACAAACAATGATTTGCTTAATTGTAACTTATCAAATAGCCAATAAAGCTTTTTTTGTACAGGTTATGTGCATCTGGTAATAGATGAAACTGTTAAACCGAAAAAAAGTTAACGTAAAGATATATTTAATAATTCATAAAAAAAATAAAGTTAGTACGGTTGAGTTTATTGCTAGGCCCGCGCTTGTCTTTTTTTTATTAGTAGAAAAAACCATTTAGTAATACTTATTTATTTACTGTTTGTTGTTTTCATAATTGTATATCAAATTCTAAAACAACTGTTTTATTTCCATCTTTTATCTCTTATCATGTATCAAAGTTTCATTATTCTAAAACATAATAAGAAACAACCAAACACGCCAATTTTACCGGCAAACGACGTGGAGTTACCGTGGTGGTCGTTTGCGCACGTCGAACGGCAGTTTTAGCTCATATCATGCATTTTCTAGCGGATTTAGTATATAGGTGACTTTTACCTATATACTTACTACAACAAGTACGACTATAGATTTGACGATGTTTTTAGATCTGTAAAAAATGAATTAAGGAAACATATTGATTATACAATAAAAAAACGTATTTGTTGTATTTAATGTACAAAAGAAGAATGTATAATAACGAACTCGTTAATAAGCTAGAAAAACTTTATAAACACAATTTTACTACTTTTTTATCAGAACACTTAGCCTATAACATAAATGAAGCACATGCTGTCATGTAGTTTACTGTTACTATTAGTGTTTGTAAAAGTGCGTTTTGCGCCGTGTCCATAAAAAAAGTCGAAAAAAAGGCTTAAACTTAGAAGTGCATGTGATTTTATCTTTATCGCTTATAACTGTTTTATAAATCGTCAGCAGACAATTAAAAACTACAAATATATGGACGTAAATTGTATAAACATAAATTTACATAAGAGTTATGTTCTCACCTTCTAACCAAAAAAAAAAAAAAAAAAAATAATATCAGGTGTCCCGAAAAATGTTCTTTGCTACCTTATAAATTTTTTCATGTATTTATTGTTGATTTTCTTGATTTTTAAGAACCCTCGAACAATCATTTTTGTATAATATATATTTTCTATAAATTAAATTGATTATGAACATGTGTTGTTTTTTCTGTAACACGTTATACAAAACTAGGTCGATGGGTGGTTTTCAGGGATGGGCAGATTTCTTCTACTAAAAATATCGTTTACATTTGTGAGAATATTTTGAAAAATATCTCGCTAACGGTAATGGATAAGAATAATCTTTACAAAATATTTTTTGACACAATGATTTTTATAAGGGATAAAATCACAAAATAATATACAATAAAAACAAAAAATATGTCTTTTTGGTATATAATCGTAAGAATTTCCCTTTCATTACTTCTTGCATTAGTATAGGTTTTTTTACTAATAATCCTGTAGTATTTTTATGCAACAACATTACGAACGAAACTTTTTTATACGTAAAAAACAATGGTAAATTGTTTTTTTATAATTTGTAGTTAAACTAGCACGATTGAATAAGACAAAGTCTACAAAATTCTTTTTTTAGTATAGAATGCCGCGTAAAATATAAGTCTCTTAAAGAGAAGACCATTACAAACGATAATTGGTATAATAATATGTTAAGCAATTGTAACTCTGTTTACATACAAAAAAAAAGATGTGTATTCTAATCAAATATAAGAAATGACTATTAGTTTATTTTTTACTGCGTAAACATGCATCAAATTATTTCTTTTTTTTCACTGTTTGATAAACTGTTTTGAATTTGTGCAATTTTAGTTAAAAAAGTCGATGTACGAAACGGAAAATTGTGCTTTTGAAACAAAAACAAAGCAGTTTTGCAAAAATTAATTTATTTTAACTGGGCCTGTTATTGTGTTATGTACTTTAAATCGAATGTATAGCTCTCTATTAATATCGTGGTAGCAAAAATATATACTTTTCATTGTTAACCGTGTATCGATGACGGAATTCTATTTTACGAACTGTTATAAAAGGCCGCGGTTACTATGTGCAAAAAAACCTTGGAATTTTCTTATGCTTTGTAGCATAGAATTGGTGTATATACGGCTTTTCTTAACCGTTTAGAAGTATTTATGTGTAAGGACTAGACAAAGGGTAAACATTATGTTCACAAATAAGTTTATTGTATATAAAAAGCCAATAAAAAAACAGCGCTACCGTAAATGTTCATAAATGAATGCTTTATAAAATATTTTTGTAATATATCGCACTTTTTAAAAGTATTTTTCTAGTATAAAAGTTATGTATTTTGTTTTTTCTTTGCGTTTACATGTTTTTAATAAATTCAGAACCATGTAATCCGATTGGTTAAAATCCTTTGTTGCACAAAACCCTACATTGTATATTTATAGCAGAAATAAAAAGGTCAGCTAAATTTTTATTATTAATAAGTTCATTGGTTTAATATTTTTTTCTGGTAATAAAAAGGTATACTAAAAGAAAAACAATGTAACGATTCTTTATTTCTTACAAGGTACAACTAACATATAAACGTTTCTTGTTATCATACGAAAAAGGAAAATTCCGTTTTTTAAAGTACTTATTGATTTTTTCTCTACTTTATGGACTAACGAAAAATACGAACAGGAAGACAACTTACCAAATAAGAAAATCCATAATCAAGGGGCAAGAATATTCTCGGGTATTAGAAGAAAAACAGAATATATATTTTTTTTAAATCGTCACAGGCCCATCCCTGGTGGTAAGTTGTTTTTATACATAATTTTGGTACGCCAAAGTGTAAATTAAAGACAGTTGAAACAATAAAATTGTTTAAAAGTGTTATACTACATACAAGAAAAATACAGGTAAGTCAATATGCAGGCTTTAAACGTGGCAACACAAAAATTACAACAAAAAACAGTAAAACACAGCCAAAGCATATTTTAAAAGTTATATAGCAAAATCAATAACAAACTAAAGTATTCTTGCAATACAGTTATAGAAATATTTGTTGTTTACCATACATCTTTTTATGCCGCAAGGTTGCCAATTACAAGGTCAGATATGACTACAAAACCAGTATACTTTTATTCTAACAGCTCGTATTAACATAACTTTTACAGTAAACAGAACATAACCTATACTGTTGTGTGCGATCTGTATAAATTATTAATATATATGAAGTGACCCGAAACCATATACTTTTTAAAAAATTTACATAAATAAAGCAACAAGTTTTGTAGACGAAAATCTAAACACGTTTCAGTAATCAATGCATTATCTTGCATTTATTTACAATTAATGAGTAGATTTGTTTTTTATCGATACCTAAAAATACCTCTTTAGCTTGTTCTGTATGTAAACCCATAGGTAAAATTAAAACCACGATATATTTTTCTGCATTCAATATAAAATCAAATAAAAAAAACTAAAGATAGTCGCTCCATATGGCATATGTATACTTTTGATCCATAAGTAAAAAAAATAAATTTTTACATAAATGTTTAAAGGATGATAAATATATATATATAGATGATCGCAGACTTGTTAGGACACAAAATAACAAAAACCACGGTAAAAAATGAATCTAGTGGCGTCAGTGTGTAACGTAATCAATATTAAATATCAATTACAAGAGGCACACATCAGAATTCAGTAAGAAAATGCAGAGTCAAATATAGTATTCTTAAAAAAACAAATAGAACAAAGTAGTATAGGTAAACCTAATAAAAGAATAAGATACAAGTATTTAAATTGAGGCTGCTAAGAATGTACCAAATGCATGAATATCTTGCTAAAATTACCAAAATTGCTGCGCAAATGACAGAATGAATACCAAATACTCGATATACGATACCTTGGAACGACAAATGAGGCATACACTTCAATTCAAATCGTAAGGATTAATCAAAAAAATGAGCACGTAAGTTTGGGGTTTTTCGGACAGCAGGATTATGCTCATGATAATCAACAGCTTTATCCAAAAGCTTTGTTAAAGAAAACAGCAACAGCATTGGTATTAATATAAATGTCAAACAACTATAAAGTAATTTTGTTGTATCCAGAAAAAAAACAAATATAAACAAAAAAAAAGCCGCGATTAACGTTAAGCATATTTTTTTATTAGTTTCATGTCCATTACAAAAGTGCCAACCCTGCGAAAAAATAATTAATAATATGGCAAGCCAGATACTAGTAAAAATGGATGCAAAATAGGTACAGGTAAATATTGATGTTGTAAAATTAGATATCATAAATACTACAGGGTTATTATATTGATCCTGGTAGATCATTTGGATATTTTTTGAAATCATCGGATTAAGAAAAATAAAAAAAAGAATATGTATTTTGTAGCAAAAAAAAAAAACAGAAGAAAAAACAATAGGCATAACCATGCCTAGCATTATAGCCAATAAAAACACTAAACATCACAAGTATTTCACCCATGTATTTCCCACAAAAAAAAAAGTTAAGAAAATATTAGTATATGATACAAAAATTTGTCATATTATAAAAAGTATACAGTTTAATTAGACTTTTAATGCTGGTACTTCAGTTACTATGCATAGTTATCTTTAATGTATACCAAAAACAAATAGAAAGCTTTTGTATAATTTAAAAAAGAAATTACAGGTATATATGAACGCTTGGCCTTGCTATCGTGTGCATGTTTTTGTGTATTTTAATGTTTTCTTATATGGCAGATACAGCATTTTTTCTACCCCCTAGTTTTTTAAATTTGATCCAAGAAGGGTAACTTTTAGGAAACCCTGACAGATGAACGAAATTAAACATTAATATTGTTGCAGATACTTAAAGTATGAAAACAACAAATATTATTTTTACTTTGTTTTATATAATGTTTTTTTTTTCGTTTATTGCAAAAATTTGTGTTAAAAAAAGAAGTAAAATTGTTATACAAACTTCGATAAGTATGTTTTGTTTTTAATCTGTAAGCCAGACCATATTGTTTTTTGTATATGTTTTATATAAGACGCATCTAAAAATAACGTCCCTACAAAAAATTATATTGAAAGTATTGTTCTACTGCACATTTACAACACATAAAGTCATACAAAAAATATGAGACTATTTACAATACTTTCTGTACATTTTAAAGCACAGAAAAACCACTATATATTACATTCAATGCAAAAAAGTACCGTTTTTTTCATAGTGTTCTCTGGTACAACTGCATACATAAATATAGTAATATTTTTGCAAGGCGTGTACATTTTACCTAGACATGCATATAAAACAGCACGATCGGCCGTAATAGCTAGCAAAAAAAAAAATATTTATTTGTATGTTGCCAAAATTTATAGCATTTATCTACAGAAACAAAAAACGCGCATGTTAATAACCATATAATAATTTCAAGTTCTGAAAAACGTATACGCAAAAAGAACATGTCACCCTGTCTATATAAAAACACAGTACATCAGTATAATTAGCACGGAAAATATAATTAGTACATTACAGATACAGACGACAAACATTATATTTCGCATACAAGTTTTTTATAGGTGTTATTAGTCATATTTTATATGTTTGTTGTATATTAAACTAGAAGAAATACAAAATTTACCTTTTTTAAGTAAAAAACAAAATAAACGAAGTATTTCGTCAAAATAACATCTCGGTATATGCAGCTTATTATCTTATGCATGCACTTAATTATAAAGTTTACTATTGGTAGTTTCTATTGATAAGTTTCGCTACATTTTAGCGTCACCAAAAACGTATCATAAATATAATCTACTTTTGTTATCGGCATTTAGATTGTTGGATGCAGTTTCGTAGAACTATAATGCACTGACCCGATACATGATATTTATATGGATCATGTTATATACAAAAGCTTATATAGGTGCAATTTTATAAGTAGGCATTTTGGTGCAATTAATGTTCCGGTCAAAACTTACTCTTTTTATACAATTATGGCACATACAACCACGTGTTTTGTTTTATACAGCTTATCGAGTATACAATCTTTATCTGTGTATTTAAGAGTAGATAATACATGATAAGTTATATCAAATGCATATAAAATTGTTATTTAAACTGCAGCACAGTTACAGTCCTTTTAATAATTAAGCATTTATTTTGTGTCGGCATTAATATCACTACATGGTTAAGCGGCTACTCAATTCTAAATGTGCTTAGTACAGCATAGTAAATATACGTAGTTGAGCGACTTCTTTTTTTTGAAATATCTAACAAACTTATTTTGCGAAAAAACATTAACTATACGTACAGGTACCTAATCCACATGTTCGTAATACAGTCTTTAATGTAAACTGTAGTAAATAACCAATATAAATAAAAAAAGTTTTTTTCATCTGTAAGCATGTCCAAATTTGTAATTTTAGAATATCAACAAGTCTTTTCTGTCAATTGTCTGATGTAAAAGCAGATTTTTTTTACTTGCACTTATAAAAATAAAAAAAAAAGTCATCTATATCATTATTTTAGATGTTTTCTTACGATGTTTTCTTTTATCTTTTTTTCGGTAAACGGGATAAATTCTTATGACAATAAAAACCAAAAACACCCCTTGTGTAAAAAACAGCTTTTTTTAAAACGAACTTGCGCAACCTCTTTAGAAATCAGCAAAAGAAAGAGGCATGGTCGTTGCCCTGGCCGAAACCCGCATAAAAACAAGGCATTTGATTTTTAGCTTGAAAAAATTTATAAAAAATACTAATGTAAGTTTTTAAACACGTTGTAATAATAAATCAAGTTTTTTCAATTTGCAAAAATTTTTATTTTATAACTACTTAACATCAAAGTTTGTTTTTATTGAATACCATAAATATTTCTAAACTGAAAAGTGTTCGCTACGAAAAATATGAAAAAAACGTGCACATCAAGTGTAGTTTTTTGCTTATGAATTTTTCGGTGGTTTTTAATTGTAACTTATATGTAAATATACACTGATGCTAAGTCGATGATAAGTTTTATACCTTGCACAATTGCAAAAAACACAGCAAAAAACACATATAAAACTGCAAAATTGCGGTCGTCTTATTTTAGCTTTACTTATAAAGGTTCAACATAGTCGGTAAAATTCTCGATAGGAACAAAAAAAGGCGAAGTGGTACAAAACAAACCATTATACAAATTATCTCACGCCCGCTAGGTTGCGTCTAAAAATAGGCGTGCAAAATTCATTTTTTGTCTGTATAAAACGTAGGTACATATAACCTTATGGTTTTACGTCATTAACTTAACGCAGTAGACATTTTCAATTTTATCAATTTTACAACTTGTATTAAATACAGTTCTGTAACGGTTTTTATTTATCTGGACTACCACATTAGCAAATACCTTTATTCAATTCAAATTTTTTTACTCTTAGTTTAACGGCAATCGCTGCGTCAAAAAAATTAATACGCCTTTTTCTTACACGATTTTTATAAATAAACAAAAACTTAAAAACAAAAAACAAACAATATGCCTGTTCTTAATTATGTGTACCTTCTTAAAATTCTTTTATTCAGTAATTTTTGTCAACTATTAATACATAAAAACATCCAAAAAGAGATATTCTTGTAGTATACAGTAGCAAAAAAATTGTGGGAACCAAGCGTAAGACTATGGAGAATGATGAAGGGGTGCGAACTGGTTAGTAGATGCAAAAATTTTGCTAAGTGTTGCGTCAGGTGCACTAGATCCGGTCCACTTAGCCTTACGTATTCTAAAAAACCCTATTTAATAACCCAGGAATTGAAGAACCGAAGGCTCAGAACGACCGGAGAGAGTCGGCGCTGAACCATAAGTTTAAGGAAAATGAAATGACGCAGGGGTGTGTATTGGCAGACATATGAGGATAACACTAAAGACAGCATTAATAGTAGACCTCATGAGAAATCCTATTCAATGGCGACGCCTACAAAAGAATGACTGGACCTAGAAGCACAAAGTTGAGTGAAAAGATATGCGAAAAGGATACGGAATACGGTTGGGTAGTCAGGAAACAGAGCCAACGTATATGATGTCTTTGGCAAGGACGAAAAAAGATACCGGAGAAAGCATAAAGCAGAGTAAAAAACTGTGGCCATAAGGTGAGGAAACAGGTACGTATAATGGAAGGCAATTCTAGTTAATGCTATTTGGTTGCGGCAGTTACGCTGGCTCATAATGTTAGACAAGGAGTATTATTAAGGTAAAACCTATGTGTATGCGACGCAATTTTTATCAGGGAAAGCAAAAAGATATGTGAATAACTTGGTAACAAACCAAAGACATATACCGAGTTAGTAGATAATGTAGCAAAACGGTTTGGCACAAGAAAAGGAAAAAAAAAACAGTGGTGATGCGACACTTATTAGGAAAAAGACAAAAAAGAAAAAATACGTGAGATATGTAGAGATAATGTACGAAATAGGTTGTGAATGTACTGTAAAATATAAATCATTTTTCGAACGTTTTTATGGTGTATGAAGAACCTGCAATAAGACGAACTATTATTCTATATGGTAGATAACTATAAGATCAAAACTTTGAAAGAACGAATCCAATTGGCTGAGGTATACAAAGTATGCGATGAAGATAATAATGCTCGAACAGGTGGTGATGAAGGACAGCTGGATGCAAAACATGTAGTAGCACAGATAGAGAATTTTTTCCTAACATGGAATGAACATAAGAAAACATGTATTAAGAGAGAAGAGCAAGGGCGTGTTTAGAGGTCGTGGCATTCTAACGCATTTGTTGTTTTTTGTTGAAAACGTTACCAATAGAAAGATAGGACGTAAAAAAAATATTTGCGGATGGCGTAGAAAAATTGGGCACATACAAAAAGCATGTATGCAAAAGCAGAGAAGCGGAGACTTAAGAAATGGAGAACGGCAAAAGATAGGTTCTAATAGCACAGGAAACAAAAAAGTTGCAAAAAAGAGGGATAGAATAGAAAGTTCGATAAGGAACAGAATAGAAAAAAAAACTAGGATATATCTAGTGACAGCGATGTACTTGTCAAGACACGAATAAGTTTATGAAATATTTGCCTGAATTCTAGAATTTGGAATACAGTACTGAGAAACGATGTTTTAGCAGATATGATATTAAAAGATGCAGAAAAAAAGAAAACGAATACAATGAAAACAGTGGAAACAAAAGACTATATGTTAAAGTAGATATCTTACAGACAAATGTGACTATACAAGGGTATATGGTTAAAGGTATGATATATACGGAACATAAATTATATTTTTGTTTGAGCGATTGGCAAGAACATTTAACTTACCTATAAAGAAGCATGAAAATTATAAAATAAAGATAGTAAACAACGATACGATTACAATAGTTGAGCAGAGCAAGGCTTTCACAGTAATTATAAAAATAAGAAAATGTACATGCGAGGAGGTACTTCTACAAGAGAAACAAGCGCAAGAGGTACTGATTGGGACAAACTTTTTAGCAAAATATGGCTGAATAATTGACCTAGACAAAAAGACGAAGACAGTACTGAGGACTAAATAAACTTACAAAGAGCTAAGGATAAGCGCAATACGGTCCGAATGAAAGGACTAAAGAGGCATTTTGCAAGGATATGTTTAATTATTGCATGTACTGTGATGACAGATAGAAAGTAAAACTAGCAGACACGAAAACGGTGTAGGTAATGGTGGAAGATAGAATAAACATGTAAAAAAGGATGTGTTTCGGTCAACAGTGGAAATGAGAAAGGACAATGAAAGTGTACAAAGGGTGTTCCGACAGCACAACAATATACTAAAAAGTATAAGGCACTAACGTAACCGTTCAGGAGAGTTTGTTAAAGAAAGGAGAATCTGTGGACAGGAAATAGGTGAACCTGAGGGAACACAATAACAAGACAATAACGAAAAGCCTACGAAGTGTTTCTGAAGCAATTTATGAAACCATATGGCGGGAAGAAATAACACAGGGCAAAGTTTGAGAAAAGAATACATACAGTAAAACGGAGATGCAATGGGAGGCAAAAGGATATTAAAAACAACCATGAAATAGAACTGATCGAGACAACACCTAAAATGTCATGCTTTCCATACAGGGGATCCGAAAAGAATAGGAAATATGTAGAGAAATTATAGAGAACTAATAGAAAATAAGATTATTAAGGGATCAACAGTGTGATTGCTTTCCTTGTTGTATAAGTAAGATAAAAGAATAGCAGCAAAAAATCTGTGTGGATAACAGTCAGATTATGCAAATTACGGTATAGGATTCATTCCCTATACCAAAAATTGATGATGCTATAGACAAATAAGCAAAGCGAAGGCATTTACAAAACTAGACCCAAAAACGGATTCTGGCCAGTGATAAAAACGAAGCTAGATGTATGGAAGACTGCATTCAGAACACACACGATTGTTTGAATTTTTGATGATGCCGTTTGGCCTGAAGAACAATCCCGCGACATTCTAGTGACAAGTAAATACACTGTTACAATAATACAGCTGGGCATTTAGTTGTGGCTAGTATACGCATAGTATAATGTATAGTGAAAGGTATAGCCAACATAAAGAACATGTAAAGAAAATCATAGAAGAACTGTTAACGCATAGACTGATACAAAACTTGAAAAAAAGCACATTGTATAATCGATAAGTGGATTACCAGGAACATACAAACAGGCCTGGAATAAAAAGAATGAATGAAGGAAACGTAAGAGTCATAGAGATGTACCCACAGCAGAAGAATATAAACATTTACAGTTTTTACTGGGAGTGAGGAACTATTTCAAATAATTTATAAAGGATTTTATAATAATTGCGGCACCATTATATAAAGTTTATTATAAAAAAAAAGAGTTTGCATAGGAAAGAGAACATGAGAGTGCGTTTGAGAAATCGAAGAACCAACTAAAAAAGAACCTAATATTGACCTTGCCATGCTACTCAAGGCAATTTATTGGCATACAGAACCATCAGTTATAGGACTGGAAATAGTTTTATCACAGTTGGATGAAAAAATAAAGAGAGAAAAATAGCATACATATCAAGAAAAACGATGAGAAGACGGGAACTACAAAAAAAACTAACGATTGAGAGTGGCAGCGTTACTAACGGCATTATTACAATGAGATTTTTGTTTAATTGGAACAAAAGTTTTGGGTATTTACAGACAAAAGGCACCTACTTATAAAAAACAACAAAAAAGAAAAGGCCGGAAATTCATATAAGATAGACCTTTTTTTCTACATAGGTATGATTTTGAAGTACATCATATGGCGTGGAAAACAGATGTAGTGGCAGATGCCCTGAGATGAAACCCACAAGAGGATGATTTAAAAATATTGAAAGTGTGTATAACAGACCCGATATCAGAGAACAATTACAAAAAAAAACTAATAACTAGATATTATGAAGCATTTTGATATGCAGATTTTTTCGCAAAACATCAGCAAATAGAAGAGGAGTGCAATGGTTCGGAATATAAGCGGACATCGCAAAAGATATCCAGGAATGTGTGGAATGCCAGGTATAAAACGAGTACAGTAAAATCGAAATATAAGTTCCATTGCAAGTAAGGATCGCATTCGAGTGGATAGGAATCGATATGGTAGGGTTTCTTCCGACATCGCAAAAAAGAAACAACAATATAGCAGTGATAATAGAATATCTAACCATAAATATGATACTAAAACCGATTAGACTAAGACAGCGAGAAACAGGCGCAATTTACAAAGTAAAGATGTGATAATGGTACATGGATGCCCATTTGTCATCATATCGGATAAAAAGCAAGAATCTAAAATGCTCTCGTGGGAATATTGGCAAAATTCCAAGATATATATATAGTTAAGTACTCCTTACCGCCTACAAACAAATGGGTTAGTAGAGAGATCGAATAAACGATCGTAGTAATTCTTTGTAAGTTAGTTTTTACAAAGAAAAGATGGGATGAGTATATTAAAACAAAGGCCTTAACTTACAATATCAGTACGCAAGCTTGCTAGGATGTAGCCCGCTCGAATGCATGTTTGTGATAAGACCCAACTTGCCACAAGCAATATGTAAAACTATACGAAAAGACAGTACGGAGGACAGAATGTTAATTGACTTCGAGTTTTAGAAGTCGATCATAGCAAATAGGCACAAGGTACAAAAATAGAAGACACCACATAAAGAAAATGACAGACAGCAAGGCGGAGATGTATTTTACAACGGGAACATAAAAAAGAAGATAAACTGGGACCACGCTGGGTAGGCCTGTTTATAGAGCAGCATGTATACAAGACTGTAAAATATTACTTAGCAGACACAAAGAAAAAAGATAATAATATTGGAACACAGGAAGAATCTAAAACGGATGGTAACGGATAGAATAGACGGTCAACGTATGTGTAATCATAAGTTAGAATTTTATGGGGAGGAGTATATAAAAAAGAAGAAACTTTTGACAAAAAAACGATAGATAAAAGTGATAACGGACGTCAAGAACGTTGGACAGGAAGTATCCCGGAAGAAGTGAATCAAAAAAACAAGAGTAGAATATTAACAGGAAAGGAAATGAAGACGCTAGAAGAGTTTAATAAGGAAATGAGTAAAACCAAACATGGTCAAATAGAGAAAGGATCGGTAAAAGAAGTAGGTAAGACAGAAGATTATCAAGATTAAAAAAACACAAACAAAAAGCAACTGGACGTAGACCTGAACAAAAGAAAGGATGCCGATGAAGTAGAGGAACATAGGGACAAGTATAAAAAAGTGATCGGAAGTTACCATAAGGAAGTTGAGGAAGAAACTATGAAAGGAATATAGGATAAATAAGAACAACCAAACAAATTACAGGAAACGCCAAAAAATAAACCGGATGCATCGCTGAGACGACAAAAAAATGTGGGAACCAAGCGTGAAAACAACGAAAATATAGTAAAAGAAACACCCTGCGAAAATACTAAAGATATATTGTAATAAGTTTTTTTGCAGGTTTCCCTAGATTTCGACCTTTTTTTCCTTCAGTATTTATAACCCCGTCCTTAATACCCCATAAATTAGTGCACCGAGGTCTGGGAGAGACCGGCGAGTTGTGCCGATGAAACCAAGAGCCAAGGACTAGAAATAGACGCTGGTAAGTTTCGTTGCAGACATAGACCGACGACACATTAAGACAGCATTGATATAACTCTCGTAGAAACCCCGCAGAAACATCTAATTCTTTGGTAATTAAATGTGAATACGTTGACTTGTGTTTTAGGGTTATGTTGAATGTCTATTTACAGGTTTAATTTAAGTTGGAGTGTTTTTAGTATTAAATGTTGACTACAGATTTACCAAGAAAAAAAATAAGTACTTTTTTGTAGCCAATTTTGTTGTTAAAACGTACAAATATTGTTAATCGTATTCAATTACGCGTATAATATGGTCATGTTGTTTTTACAGACCATTTAAAAAGACTAGATTTGATTAAAAGCTGCACAAAAACTGATTATTAGTATTGATGATGCCATATGTTTCGCACACATTTATTGTTGATGTAGTTAAACCCTGACTAAAAAAAGGGCTTTGCATGCAATATGTGCTTCTCAAATATAAAACGCCTACATCAAACACAAAAACAAAAATACTGCACTTTACCGTTTCTATTATAGTACGACATTTCCTGCTATTTTCTGTTTTTTTAACTCGTGATTGCGTATAGAATATATGCAAAAATATATGCACAAAAATATTCCTACAGCAAAAAATTAGCAATCCCGCATTGAAAACGCTTAAGAAGTCAAAGAACCTCTTGCTTTGATTCTAGTAGAAAAAATATGTATGAGACAAAAAAAATACGACAGGTGTAAACTTAATATACAAAAAATTATTTGTAATATGCTGTTTGCTACTCCGTTTAAAAAATAAAATACAACGATGTTGCATTAAATGCAAAGTTCATTTATGTTTTAAATATAATTTACTAATCATGATCGACTTTATATAATTTCAAATTCTATAAAAAGGACCAATAAAACAAATTTACAAATTTACAAGCTAACCATTTTTATAATATATTTCCGTAATTGTATAATCTTTAAAGTATTTTTTTTATGTAAAAACCCTTAAAAAGTGACAAATGTATTTTATATAGACAAATAATCGCCGCATATAAAATTATACGTTTTCATTACATGTTTTTCTATTTACTGAAGTATAAAAAATACTTGTAACTCAATTTACATACAATCTAAATCAATTTATTCATTCGTAAAAAAGCTTTTTTGTTTTCAATTAATTTTTTCTCGTAAAATGCCTCTACTAGAACAATATATTTTAAATATTTATAACGTACAATATATGTTTATTATAAGCATTTGTTCTACACAAAAAAAATTTCGTGTTATTTTTTGTATTATATAATAATGTTTTTGGCATGAGAAAAAGTTTACAACAAACAAATCTGTATCTTTGTTTAAGGCACTTTTTAGACCAGCTTTAAAAAAATTCTAGCTGTTTATAAAACAAAAAAAAAAGCAGCAAAAGTTTTATTACAAGCTTTGTTTTTCTTGAAAAGTTTTTTTTTGACAGAAGTTGTTATATTTTGAGGGTTTTCTTTAAAACAAAAATTATTTATTTAAGTTGTTTAGATAATTCTTTTTTTAACTTACATACAGTTTTTTACGAGCATTTAGAAAACATAAAATGCAAAATAAAAACTCACAGCTTTGTTTTATGAGTCGCTGACAAAAACATGCAATTTTATGTTCTAGTACATTTTTAGATATTAAATTTACACTTTAATAATTGCAAAAAAG
>JAQFYM010001831.1:0-28498 GCA_034694785.1 Agrenia bidenticulata | reverse complement strand
ATATTATATATTTATTACTAGTTCTATGCGCTGGGTATTAATGTTAATTTTGTGTCACCTGTGGGAGACCAGACTTAGTTTGTTTGAACGGATGTATGACACCAAAAATAAAGGCAATACAATACAATACAATCTTTCGTTGGATTTACAATCATTTTGAAAGGCACAAAATATTCAGCCCAATTCAAAGGTCTCCAAAATCATAAATCCTTTTAGGAGTAAATAAAATAAATATACCGGGAATTTAATATTCTTATGAAAATCATTTTACATATTAAATATCAACAAAAGTTTTCCTCATTAAACTGTTTTTATTATTTCAACTCAATAAACTTTCCCACTTTAAACAATGAAAACAAACTAGAAACTTTTTGGGAAATTTCCACATCTAAATTTAAAGTCCTTATATTCTTATAAACTTTTCCTCTGCAAATATCTAAAATTCAAATTTCTCCTTAACCAATCCCTTTAAAATAAAAAACGTTGAGAAACACTAGTCCACCCACCTACCAAACATCCCGATGTCACACACACACAACAATGCCCTTGTGAGTCCCAAAAAAAACGCAAGAGTGAAAGGTGTTTGAGAATTGATGTGGTAGAATTAGAAGAAGGAAGAGGTAATTGTGTGTACTTTGCTGATGTGGCATGTTCATTGTTGTACTCGAGAATAAGGTCTAAGCCCTTGTGGCAAGCTAACGTCTTTTGGCTCATAACCCCACCGGGTAGAGACGAGGACTCTCTATCCGTCTTTTACTACAACTGATCCCGCACTTCCACCCAAGCTAGAAAACACAAAGCAAAGGAACCTATAGAATACTATAGATCCTCCTCCATGGATTCTACAAGGAGCCAAGTAATCATTCTGTCCACTTGATTACCATTTAAACACAAATTTGGTCCACATCCAACAAGACTTTTTTATACCCCCCCCCCCCCAAATCCACAAACTCCCAAACACTAGATCCTTCTCCACTCGGAACTACTAGCAAGTTGGAGTGAATTCATTTCAAGATTTGAAAACACTAGGGCAGCCTCAGGAGGGAAACCACAAGGAACTTGGAGAGAGACACTTAACTCATTTCCCAAATATATTCACTCCCACCCCAAAACATTATGGACACAAACTACAAGGGACCGCTACAAGGGACTACGAGGGGACGACAATCCCAACTACAACCACAAGCTCGTAGAGCGGAATAGAAAGTTAATGACAAGGAGTGAGGAGATGTTAGTAGTCGTAATAATCCTCCATTCACCCTAATTATCATTCCCCCATTAAATTAATTCCCATAGAGTCCCGGGCATTTGAATCCCGAAACAATTAGTCATTAAAATCGGGCCTCTCTCACAACTGGCAACCACTAGCCGTGGAAAATCATTTCACAAGTATCATAGACCCAACACGGTCCAATACCCGCCTTTCTCACTTGGACCTTCCCCAGGGAGGATTGGGGGACAGTCGGAGGAGATGTTTATTATGGATCATGTACTACTACTAAGAGTTGGGTATGTATCTCAAGTATCGGTGGTGGCCCGTGCCCGGGCTCTCTCTCTTTCTCTAGATTCCAGATATAAATGATTTATTATTCAGGAAGGAGAGTTTGGCTTTGGCTTTAGCACGACTTGGATGTTTGATTGTAGCCAAATGAGGGGATTGAGCAGATTTCCCTTTAGCTCCGAGAGACTCGTCCAAAATCCCTTGATTTTCATCATCACTTTGGCAAAGCCCAAAACTCTCCGTCCATCCTAATATGTAAATGTTTTGATTAATGAGGAGGCAAATATTGAGAGAGAGAAGATGCCATAATTCATGTGCATCAATGATCGGGAGTAAAATCAGAGGGGGTTACCATACCACCACCACCACCAGACCTTTTGAGCAGAATGGGCTTTGAATGAATAATAGATGGTTTAGTAGGAGCACCCGGCTAGTAGACATCACCTGTCCACAGCCCAATTAGTAAGCTGTGTTCCATCTCGTATCAACTAATTCCATGCCTTGATGGACAAATCCCTTTAATAAGAGTAAAAACGGGATTGTCGGGAATAAATGATTCGGGTTATCCCCGGGCTTTATTGGTGTAAAAAGTTTGGAGGGAATTATTTGACGGGAGTAACAGTTTTTATTTGACATTTAGTTCACCCCATTTACTCCGGAAGCCTCAATGGACAAAGTTTGACCTTTTACTCTCACAACTTTACCCATCTAATCGCTTTATAACATCTTTTCATACAGACGCTCTCTATGCCCCCCCCCTCCATTCAATCACATGCACAAAGTCCAGTGACTTCTTTTTGGGAATCCTTGGGATTTATATATATCCAAAGTCCCCCCATCATTTTAGGATGAGGAGGAGCAGAGGGTCTCAATTGATAAGCAATTCCCCCGTAATCCTTCTGGGATATCAAAGGATGAGAAAGAAACTTTTAAAAACTATCCAAAAATGCATTCATATTCCCACGTGCTTCATTTCCAAGCTGAGTTGAACCGGGACGTACGTATGGACATTCTGTTGATAGGTAGGATAAGTTTGTGTGGGGAAAGGTATAAGGGAAGGATGTATTGCCATGGATACTAAGGATGAAGATGGGGCATATCGGAAGAAGCAGTGGGGGCCGTGAGATGAGAGTTGGCTGTCCAATCCTTCCGGCTATCGGATTTCGTTTATCTCAAATGTCAATAGAAAGTAAATCCCTTCACTCGTCATCTTGGTATCAAATGTAAAGCATAGGGCTGTGCTGTGTCCACACAAGGGAATATTTGTTTTACCCTCTTGGGCTAGAAAAAATCCATACCGTCCTCTCCCTACAAGCAATAAGCTCCTAGTCTGTGTCAACTATCAACTATCTACACAGACACACACATCAACACACACACAACTACATAGACACACACAACTACAAGAAACTCATTCCGACGGGGGGACAAAGTTTCAAAAACTCGTCCTAGCTGATAGACGACAAGTCCCCCCTCCCCCTTGTGTTCAACAGGGCGCAGAGAAAGAGCTCGCCAATCAGACTTATCCAACTCATACTGAACACTGCTGGCTAATGTGCGTAAAGCGAGGACTTAAGAACGTGGGTGAATGGGGAAAGGGCCCTCCAAGATAGCTCCCCCTGATTTCTATTCCACAGAGACAGAGACAGCCTGACTTACTGACCAACTTTCACTTGACAATGAGTTGGGAAAGTATTCCAAGATTTGGAGATAAAAATCCCACCACTTCCTCCAGACTGTGGGGAAAGATATTGGGAGGGGGGAGGGGGGTAATGTATTTGTATTTCAAGTGGAGAAGTAGGACGTGAATTTATTTGAATACGTGGCAAGTGCTCATCCAGTTGGGATGGATGTTGGATGTAAGGATCCGGGTGGCGGGGAGAGACCCGGGTAGTACCCACTCAATCCCTTATTCTATAATGCCCGAGTGGACCAACTAAGGTATTTTCCGCAACCTTATTTTCCACAAAGAACATTTCCGCCTTTAAATCCAAATCCATTTCTCACCTGAATCCCTCCCCAAAAGTCATAGGCACACTTTCCTATGCACCCACAAGGAGCACTTTCCACGTGCCCTTATAATGCCACCTCAATCCTCCCTACAACCAACCTCTCAAAACTGAGTGCAGAAATTGCTACTTTCTTCCTTTTTCTATATCCGGGGGAGGGGGGCTTGGATTTATTTACATGACAGCATCTGCCAGCCTCTGGAACATCAGGCTCACATGTCTGGGAACGTATAGTTTCTCGTGTACTGACGGGACTACAATTTCCTATACGCCTCCCGAGTTTCATATGAAGGTAACCAGATTCCTTGGTTAATTATCTTTTATTAATGAGGAATATGGATTAATTAATTTTAGAGGAGGGTATCAACCTACAAAGGCTTCTTCGTCTTCCTCATCTTCTACTTCCATAAACTCCTTCTCAACATTCTCAAATGAATGAAAGGGACAATTAGACGGACTAATTGTCTCCGTCGCCCTCAGCCTAAGGAAATCATCAATCCTTGCCAGGCGGATCTTATCCAGTGACAAAGGGAGGACTTGTGAGATTCTCCCAGACCCGAGGGGGCATTGATCAAGTTTATTTAGGAAACGAGTGTCTATGAAGGTCGGTCGTAAATAGGGAAATAGGCTATTACATGTAATAATGGACATTGAGATTGACAATCCTTCCCTTTACCCACACAGGATAGAAATAATAATAAACTATCCCGGGTATCTCCTTTTCAAATTTTGTGGATATGTAAAGGGAGAGATATGAGCTCCGATTTCCGGTTTTTTCCTCCCTCCCCGACTTTTCTAATGTCAAGGTAGATGTGTAAAAAAAAAGTCCATAAATTTGAGAAGGAGAATTTGGCTTGAAAGTGAAGCCATCTCATCTCTGATGTTTCTTACGATAGTTATCATGTAAAGTCGGGGTGGAGGAATACTCTGGAATCTCTTATCGATCATTTCATCAAGTTGGTCTGGGAGTGTGTAATGGATTTATCCATAATCCTCTCTTCCATTACACTCACGAATATCTCATAGAATAAAGCCTCTTATTATTATCACCACCGCCCCGCCATGTTTGGCAGGGGATGAGCCCCTCCAAGCCAAAAACTACAAAGTCATCTCATCTGGATTGACAGGAGAGTCACGTGTGGAGAGAGACTAGCTGAGATGACCCCACAGGGTATTCCTATCTCCGACATCCTCTGCTTTATCATCCTCCTCCTGTGTCACTACCAACTAACTAAAGCCCCCTCGGATCCACCCATTTCACTGTCATAATCCACTGGGAAGCTCATCTCCTTATCTGAGGACACATTGCATTGTCACCAAGCAAGTCACCCACGCCGGCGGGCCTCGCCCATGAAACACAAAGGGATTTGGATGACAATCCCTTGGGCTCTTTCACTCTCTCCAGGGCCAATAAATAAAATCACTCCCCACTGAAAACACATCAAGATTGTGTCCCTGAGAAACTGTGCCGGGAATGGAAATAAAAAAAACCACACGTCCTGGGCAGTGGGGACTACTGAGGACTGAGAATTTGTAGCGGGCATAAGCCGGTCTTTCAAATTGAATCCGTCCGCTGATAATATCTTTCCCCCAGATGAATTGAGATATAAAAAGAGCGGGTGGTGGTGATGATGATGATATTATTATGGCCCTGTAGTACCACCACTACCACCACCACCCGTACAACACTCCTGGTCACTTCTGTAGTCTTGAGAGAGAGAGAGAGATTACGTATGGCTCTGTAGTTTATACTAGAGGACACAGGGTCCGAGGTTTTTGAGGAGATGCGGTCGCCGTATGGACTGGATGTGTTTTTGAAGAGTGGACACTCACCATCTGCTCTCCCCATTCTCCTTTCACTTACATCAACGCTTTCACTGAAAAATGGGACCCACTGGACCCTCACTCCTATAAGGACAGACACACACACGGACACCTCAAACTATGGATGGATCTCCTCAAGGCCCCTATCTGTCACAGTATATATCACCCTTTTAATTACACTCTCCTCTCCTACACCATTTCATAAAGAAGATATAGAAAATATGCTGGCCCATGGTGGTGGCCCATGGAGGGGCCGTTAGCTCCGACTCATGGCCACGTCCCCTTTGAAAGGAGTGAGATTTGGTGGCTGGGCCTAGTGACATAATCCACTTAGGACGGGGCTGGGATCTAATTTTTCTCTGTTGACTTGGGAGGTTAATCTAATGTGTTTTTGTGGGTGAGTGGAGCTGAGGTTAAAGGGATTGGAGAGGATGGATGGATAAGGGCTTATCTGAGGCCCCCATGCTTAGTTATAAATGCTCTTTTGGCTTTCTCTAGATAGTCGGAGTGGTGGTGGTAGTTATGAAGAAGGAGGCTATAGGTGATCAATCAAAGGGATAAGGAGGAGTAGCATATGGGACTTGATAATCTACACTCCATTTACCCCAACCACTCACACTTTCAAAACATTTATTACTCCTCTGCTTCTATGAGGGGGATGCAGTGCCATTTTCTAATATTTATCTCCGTTTCAGCTCATCTCCTTCACTCCCAAAGAATCAAGTTGAGCTTCCTTTCAGGGGCATTCTCTCAGGTAGAACTAGGCCAAGCTTTTTTCAAAACCCACCTCTGAAAAATATTGAGAGACAGGAAGTGGGAGTTTTTTTTTATTATCCAGATTTTGAAAATCCTCTCGGCTTAATTGGTTTTGATGGTACATGTGGATTTGAGATTGAAAAAGCTCCAAGCTTGAGATGCACTTGCTCAAGATTTATTCCAGGGAAATGTGTGACTGATGTAGACACGGGGTGCTCTTGTAAGGTAGGAGTTGTAGCCCTGAGGGGTTTTGGTTGTCGGTTATGGACTGAATATGAAGAGAGGGAAGTGAATAGTTGCCAAAAAAGGATGGGGATTTATCGGTTAGAATTGGTAATTAGGAGGAAAAGGGTTAATTTATTGAGCCAGAAATCCTCATTTGTTTAGACAGGGGCTGATTTACGAACTCCAATGTCCACATTCTTAAATCCCCTACTGGTTTCTAGTCTCAATCCTTTTTGATGTTCTCTCCTAGGGTCGGCCATGGAGCCTGCTGTAGTCTCCTACGGGTCGGAAAGAGTGACAGTGTGTGGAAGAGCTTAGATGGTAAAATGGTCGTGTCGGTTCTCCACCTTCCGGTTGTCATCTTCCTCATGAGGTTCAAGGGAGACGGATGACGTCGGGAGTTGTAGTGGGAGCCCCCCGAAAATATTATCATCATAAAATATGAGAAATGAAGAGATAAATTCGGCTAAAAAGGCCGGGTTCCGGTCCCCTGTGCACTACACACATAGGGGGACTATACGGAACACCACCTCCGCATAAACTTCCTTCCCTACGGACTGGAGAAAGGAAAGCCACAAGGAACTGATCAGCCACCACCACCACCGACATCCCATTTCATAAACTTGTCTGATTTCCAATCCACTCTTCCAACCTCTTTTACTCCTCTTACACATAAGTTTTAAACGTCGAGAAATGGAGGGTTTTAAAAAAGAGCCTTGGTCCACATGCCATGTCCCTACACCCAGAGCAAGTCGGGCTTATCCTTCTCTGCTCCCAAAATGTCTTTCCCTCCTGGCACTTGGAACGATCCAAATATTTCAAGTTCAATGTCTCCCATACCTCAGCCTTTTAACCACATCCTCTCAACTCTCTCAACTCTACAAGAATACGAAGAGATGACAAGAGGTGATATGGACTCGGAAATGATGCCTAGATCCATAAGATGATTACTCTCTTACAATAATAAGGAAAGGGACGGCGGTGTAGAAGCTACTTAGGTCCTTAAAACCATCCACCACCAGCCCTACTCTCCATATAATCTCTCCCTACAACAGTTGACATTGGCAAGAGAGAGAGATATGAGGGGAATGCTATAGCCAAGCTGTGGAAGGAAACCTGAGTCATGGAATTCCACTCTTCCAATATAAAAGATCCTCTGCCCTCCATAACCGTACTCTACGCGAGGGGCGTGGGTGCTCCTCCAGTTCATTCGCTCCAAGACGCTGCTGTAGGTCCTTGTGTGTAAGTGAGATGAGGGCCCCTTGCCCCGAGGTGGATACTCCCCTGCCTTGTACTACTTTCTCATTGAAGAGATTTTGGGAAGATGGGAAGGGAGGGTTGAGGATGTCGTTGGATTTTGGCCAAGAAACGCGGAGAGAGGACTTAAGCTGGGACAAAGTGAGTTCTTTTCATTTCTCGGGCCGTCTCCTTCTCCTCGGATTACATTCTGCTCCTTGGTATAAGTCAAAGGAGACTTAGTTATCTTGTGTATTGTGTAGGGAGAGATGGAGATATAGTGGGTAATAAAATAATACTTGTTCTTCTCTTTGGGGGTAATAACAGAAAGGTAGCAAGGAATATTAGGTGAACATCCATGTACACATTTATGAATGGCCAAGGTGGATCATGACTTTTCTAATGTGAACCCATCATTCCAATAACATCATCTTCTTACTTTGGATTACACCATTTCAGACTTATAATCTTCATCACAATTCCCAGAACATGTTCCACGACAATCACATCCCCTCTCCCCAGTACAACCAACAGAGTCAGGAACTATTGATACGGCCCATCCAACCCAAAGGCCCTTCCCCTTGGCTTCTGGAAGACTAAGGTGGGGCGGTATGTGTCAGTCACATGTAGACCCATGTGCTTTGATGAACATTGATGGACAAGTAGTGTATAGTGAGGAGGAAAGTGTGTGGGGAATGGGATGTGGTGTGAATGGGCTGTGTTTATAGATTATGAAGAGATGATGATGCTATCATATAATTTAAGTACAAGGCAAGGGAATATCTGTCCACATTTTAAATGGCACATTATTCCCCATAAAACCATTTCCTTTCCAACTTATAATTGTGAGTTCCCCTCTCTCTCTCTTATGATTTTTGGCCCAATTCCTAACTCTCCTCTCCCTAATACTCACAATAGATCTATAAAGGATATACCTAAAAGATATATGAGGATATTCTATTCCTATATCCCTCCCCTCATAACATTACTCTGGCAAGAAAGAAAGTAGGAGAGAGAAAGTTGTTAGTCAAAGGATTTCCGTCTGGTGGCCATTGGCAGATTGGGTCCACATGGACTCATATTCTCCATTATTCCTCCATACTAAATTCTGTTAGCACGTCCAATCAACTTCCCAACTCCCTCACGTATCACTACCACAACAAAAAAATCCTTCCTCCTTTCACCACCAAAAAAAAGAAAACTACCACCGACTGTCCAACTGGAGAGAAAAGTAGTTCACAAAAGGACTAAAAAATACCCAAAAGTCCCAACAAACAACTCACACCAGCCACCACGGTCACTACCCACTGATTCTTAACCCTTTCCCCCGGACTAGAAAACTTCCATACTGATTTACAACTATTTACAAGCGGATTCACATTGGGAATCCATAGAGGATCGGATTTAGACAGACAAGGGGATAATTGATGTACATACACATCCATCCCTCAACTTCCCATACCGACATCCGGCTAAATACTCTTTCTCTCTCCACCCTCTTTGGCTCCTTGAAAAGGTCGTATGAATCTTGGAGATCCTCAGATAATAAAAGCTCATCTAAATGATCAAGATCTGTAGGGGGATGGAGAAGGGACGGGGACTCGGGCCAAAAAGACTTTTGAATTGACTGGGTGGAGTTGCTCTTGCTGCGGTCATGGATCCGTAAACTAATGAATAGTGAGCATGGAGACTAGAGACACATTTCCTACTAATAATCGCACATAAATACTCGAGATAATGGATTCAGTTATTCCCCCTCCCCTTCTAACGACTAATCCTCGTGAAATGACCAATTGAATTACTTTAATTAGAGAGATGTGATAAATCTAGAAGACTAATTTAATTTGTCCATTAAGCCCCAGTTAGTTGCTATTAAATCCACATCACCAAGAGTGCTCTTATATATTTTACGAGTGCGTCTGGGAGACCAGAGAGCTCCCTGGCTTAGGCCCTCTTGTACACACGCCCTCCCTAGGCATATAAATATAAATTCTACGGCTATAAATAGTTAAGAACACTCCATATTTAGCCATTTCCTTCCGCTCACTAAACCTCCAATAATAATAATACACAGTTTGTGACACACAATGTGTCACAAGTCAATCCTGAATCCACCACCGACCTTATCTCAACATCAAAGCCATTGACTATCCAACCACATCTCACCTTCCCAGTACTTCTCAAGCTCTAAGAAGAGAGCAATTAGATTCACCACTAATCTCCTTCGCCCTCTTGGCTTGTGGAACAATGGGCAGGGATTGTGGAGTGGACTATGCGGAAGTTGGGCTTTGAGGGCTCTGAAAGGGCGTGTCGGTATTTGAAAGTTCACAAGGGATTTCATTGTTTGAATAAGGGAATGAGATGGATGAACATGCCCTAGGTAGAGGTGTATAATGAGGGATCATCGGGGTTCCTTATGCCCATCCATGATCTCATAATATGTGCATGACATAAGGATATGAATAACACATGCTCAGGGAGATGAGGAACTTAGCCAAGAAAAAACAACCTCTGACGACCAACTAGTTCTTAGAAATACTCTCTCTGTTTTTTTACTTACAAAATCCTCTTCTTCTTTCAGAGAGAGAGAGAGAGACTGAGATTTGAGAGAATGGATATTCCGACACTCTTCCGCCTACAAAAAATATTCCACCCCTCTCTTGTCTAGGAAAAACCGGAGGGGGAAATAAATGAAGAAAATCTGAGAAATGGTGGGCTGAGAAAGGAGAGGAGATGCAAATCCAAAAGAGCTTTACGGACTTTATTAGCCACCCAAAAAGTTCATAATCAACGCAAGAGGAGTTAATCTCTTTTTAGATAATCTCATCATGAAAATTTCAGGCTCCTTTGGTCGGAAATCGGGATTTTCACTACGACCTCATCTACCCGCATTAAACTACGCGGATCCTTTAATTTTTAAACCTACCCGATGGGGCTATTCATTGCCTTAAGTCGGCTAACCTTCAGAGACTTGTACCCGCGACAAGCCCCTTTAAGTTGCGATAGATCCAGAGTATGCCCCTCACGAAAAATCGCGGATTTAGATTAGTACCCGGGTCCTTAAGTTATTGCACAGACTATATGCTCTTCCAGTAATCCCCCGCTTCCGGGTTTGTTGTCGCTCCCAGACGCTCCGTAACTATGTTTGATTATTAAATAGAGAAGGAATGATGACCTTCGTCAGGGGAGCATTTAAAGCCTCCGGTTTTCAGTGATGATCCTGATCCCCAACACATGTTTGTCACAAGTCAAAGCCCTTGACGCCATTTACTAGCCGATGAGGTTGACTTTTTAAAGGAGGGCGAGGTAGTCATGAGATTTCTTTGAAATTAAGCAATCAAGCTGTCATCCCCTATTTCGGTAAAGTCCATAGAAGCCAGTTCCTGGGTATCTCAGGGAGCGATAAACAAGGGGCTTTTATGCTCTTCCAACCTCCTCTGGCCAAAAATAAACTTGTTCAACTAAAGAGCTCCACTCTTAAGTGCACCCACTTTCAAATGGGCTTCTTTTAAAAAAGGTTCAACCCACAAGTCACCTCTTCACATGTCAAAACTATCTGGGAGTATAAAAAAGTCAAGACTCAAGACTCAAGATTCAAGAGACTCTTCTCAAATCCTCATTATTCCTCAATATTTAACAACACCCTTTGCTACTCAATAAAAATGCACACAAATTCAGCCCCACTAATACTAAAGCTTTTCCAATACTTCCCTTTCATTCCTCAAGAGAGGAGTCCACACGGGTCTTGGAGAAGATAAAAAAAACACACACACACACTTGAAAATCTTAAAGCCTTCTTCCTGTCCTCATGAGCCCCAAAATAATATATTACTACTCTCGGCAAGACTCTAAAACCCATACGACTTGTCCTTACGTGAGCAGGCACTTTGAAAAGCCACATTTTAAATATCCTTTTAGTTACTCATTTCCGACCGCTTTTTCTCATCTGTTTCTCCTACTTACTCTTCTTTTTTTAAACTCTATCATTTCCAGATTCATGGCAACTTCCAAAGTTCCACAGAGAAGTGATGCCATAACGTCTTATATAACTCAACAACAAGAGTGGAGTCAGCCTCAAGCTAATTGACAATAGCGAGGTTGTGCTTCAATGTTTTTTCAGCTTCTGTTTGTGACTATGCAATGCTCTTGAAATTGGTAGTAACAATCAGAAGCCAAAAACCCCTGAAGCACAATCTCCCTAATACTAATATATCATTGCCCGTCGTGATGCCAATGAGTCGAGTTTAGTGAGTTTGAAGCCGACTCAACTCATGCAAGTTGACTCAAACTCATTGGCATCCCTACTAGCGACTAATACTAATGATGAGCAGAGAGCTTTAAAATTGTACCTCTGCATTTTCTCAACCAATCCAGATCAAGTGCTGGATTTTGAACCATGACGTTTAATACAATGTAAATATTTCCGTACTTTTCAATCCATATGAATGCCGAGAGTCGTTATAGGGACATATCCTTCACTCCGCGTCTACATATCCGGAAGAGTGTGTATGAAGCAGAGGGAGCAATTCCATGGACCATTTAGTCGGAATTTGAAAAGCACTTGAATTCCCATCCACCTCTGGATGGAAGAATTTAAGAGTTGGTGGAAGGAGCCCCACGCACTTCTCCACAGTCGGCTCAATTGAGATCTTTATATTCTAATCTCACTCGAGGATTTAATCTCATAATTCTATGATTTAAAGGCGAGAATTAGTCTCATGAACAGACTCTCTTCCCCCTTCACTTTCCGTCGCCAATCCTATTTATTATATTAAACATTAAACCATTTTGAATGAACAGATTGCGGCTTATAAGAAAAGTAGTTGAGTAATGGACCTAAGCCTGTTTATTCTTATTCCTCACAGATGAATTCCTTCAAGATTTCTTAAATTTACTTCTGGAAATGGGAGACCCTCCACAATTGCCGGCAAGGGCCACCCTAGCCTCACACGAGAGGGTCCCAGGGTCCATTACATTTAAGTACCCAAGCCATATAAGTAGCGTATTTCTAGTGTTGTTGGTGCATGTGGCATGGCCCTTTGATCAACGCGGTTATGAACAACAGATTCAATACATAAATAAATACTGGGTGGGTAGTTGGGGTCTTGAATTTCACTCTCAAGGGTCGCTTATTCGACACCCTTGCACTCACGGAATGAAAGAGCCCTTGAGGAGATTTCTCCAGAAGGGCAGGAATCATATTCCTGAGAGGAGACTCCAGCTCATTTCATGGAGATCATATTTTAGGAGGATTGAGAAGGAGTTTACAAATATTTACAGCTTGTTAATTAAAACTTAAATTGCTTAGAGAACTGAGCTTTGGCCGAGCTTGGGAAAAGGCTTAGAGCATTATTTAAGAGATTTGAAACTAATACTAAAGTAAGAAGGGGATTTCACATGTAATTTCTTACATATTGTGTATCTCTGCAGATATGCACGAGTGGCATAAGTTCCGCATATATTTATAAAAAAAATAATTATTGCTATATTTTATTATTTCAAGGGAGGAATGAGTGCTTTTTATAGCTCATTTGCATAAGGAAGCAGTTCCATGTCGTCTCCATTTTTACTCTCAGGCCCATCTAATTCACAATGAAGGGTTTATTATACTTTACTGTTACAGCCTACATACCCGATCATTATGAGTAATACCTTATACACTACGAGTATTATCAGCTCATAATAATTGGTGAGGAATTGTAGAATTAGATCCACTGACTTTATACAGAGAGGCTCATATTGTATTTGAGCATTCTAACTGGGTGTTGGAAATATTTTCAACCATTAACAACCCGTGGCATCTCAATATTCTCAATGCAATTTGACATTCATTCAACATTCAAGAAATCTTTGTTAAACTCTATGTGATAATATTACTGAAGATTCAATAGTGGCTACAACTGCCATTGCGTATGTTGAATAATCGTAATTTATGATTCACAAAATATTTCATCCTAGTAATAAATCGGAGTCTCATAATTAACTTAAAACGCAAAACAGAGACGGAATATTCTAGGAACAATTGTGGATTTTGGTAGATTCAATTAACTCGGGTTGTGTTCTTGTCTTTCCGGGAATTTGACGATGCAGACTTAAATCCATTTGGCAAAAAAAGAGCTGCTAAGGGCCCGTTCGTTATTGATATGGCAATTATAATCCGTTCACCCTAACTCCTACGGCAAAATAGGATTTCAAATTTTTGATCGTAAAGGATCAGTGCAACCACCAACTAATTAATTCATTTAGCCCATCTTCGTCCTCCACTTTTGTTTTTAAAACCACACACATCAAAACGTTGACAAAGTCAGGCCGAGAGATAATAGACAGACATGCTGACAAACAGCAGTGATCATATAAGCCCAAAGGCTAAAATAAAGTACTAACGGATTTATAGTAACATTTGAGTAAATTCTCTCCGAATTTTACTCCAACTACTTGAGAGTAATAAAACATTTGAGAATCAACCTAGTACCAACTTCCAACTCCCAAGCCAGCAGAGAGCTCTAAATTGTGGAGCCTACAGCCTAAATCAAATATCGTACCACATACATATATATAGAGAGGAGACAAGCTAAGCTAAGACAACTCGGTTCGAGACTAGAAGTACTGAAGTACACGATTTGAGATTTAAAAACCAAGTCCATGAATTTATCCAAGTGGGTATAACGTGAATGTCGAAGGTGGAAAAAGCAGATTTGCGTGGAATATGAAATTATCAGAGCGTCAATTGCATTAAAATCCCTTCCCTCGTGGACAGATAATCCTATTGGACTTTTGGGGGGAACGAGCCAATTTACTGAAAATAATGAGATTCCGAATAAACTATGGAGAATACAGCTCGGGAGTTTTTTTTTGAAATATTCTAATCCCTTCGAAAAGTAGGAATCCATGTAAAATAATAAACCGCACGCTTTCCCATCACCAAATCCGGGGCGAAATAGGAGGAAATGCTAAAGTTGGATTCATTATGTCTTAGCACGTAAGGAATTTATTGGGGGACGAGGACTTGGTAGTACGCCACCATGAATCCTTTTTTTTTTCATAAATAAACTGAAAATTTATATTTAACTCGGTTATGAAACATCAGCCATAAAACTTAATTCCAATTACTAAATTATAAATCCCAGTACAATAACATCACAAAGCGTCTTCAGTTGTGATGAATCTTTTCAACTTAACCATCTACTCTATAATTTACCAAAAGTTTGTCTGTCTGTTTGTTTCCCTACTCTTCCATAACTACTGGACCGATTTTAAAGCTGAATAGCTCATTCAATTAACCAGTCAAACTTATGATTATGTCATGACTTATGTCATTGGAATAAAATAAATACTAAAACCAACCGTCAAGGTATTATGAGCATAAATTTTTTAGCCTTACATTTACCCATGTCAAAATGTACACTTGAAATAAAAGATTTAGACACACCGACCAATTTCAGGTTGATAAATTTAATTGCCACTAGGGTCGGAGATTACCTGCAGCCTAACCTTGATTTATAGAGAGGGGCAATCCTCGATACTCCAAGCTTGTAAACAACCCATTAAACTTAATATCCTCATTCATCATCAATACTAATATTAAAAACAATCTAAGGAGAATTAAAAAGTCCAAGGATATCTAATATGATCACATACACCCCCCTCTCCTACTTTTATCTTCATTGTCAACAAAGGAGAATAGATTTGATCCTTTGATTGATCACGGATTGTTATGCATAACATGAGCCCAAGTCAATGTCACTCGTACATATATCCACCCACTAATAATGCTAATAATATAAATCATTTCCCTACCTTTTCCCACTATAAAAAAGTTACTAGTCTTGTATCTTTAGCAACTCTGAAACCACCCTGCCAATTTTGTCCATACGACAAAGACTGACAAAGAGCTATAGATTATTGAGGGGGAAAGGAATCTCCGATTCATCTAGTCTGTGTAAATCATTGCAAAAAGGTAGTGGGGAATTGTATTTCAAATTCTCCCCTTTTATTGTCTGCTCGAGAAGAGGGGTTCAAATGTCCACATTTTATAAAGAATATAATATTAAGTCATATAATATTAGAAAATATTTTCCAAGGGTTTCATTCACAAAACAGATTCCATTCCCCTCAACCCACTCATATAATATTAGCCAGTTTGTCCTGATATTACAGCTCTATAGAAATTGATTTACTAATCATGTGTAAAAGCTGTAATAATCTATATACTTTGTCTATTTCTACCTATAATTCAAAAAGTCTTGATTCTTATTCAACCTCCCAACATTTCTAAGGCCTTATTGACCCTTAGCTCAACCTTCTAAACCTCCAATTCAAAAAAATTATCACAACACCTATTTCTATTTCCACTCATGAAAATTCTAAGACTCAGGGGGGGGGTGTGATCTCAGGGCCAACCTACCTAGCCCTCCAGTGCCCCTCTGACATTTTCAAACCCCTTGAAGACCCCATAAATTTTCTCCCTAGCCTTCCACATCTCGTTACCCTTGTACAAAGGCTAATTTCTACAGATGTACCTTTCTTCCAATTCTTCCCTTGATTGAAAAGTTGTCTATAGTTATAGCATAGCTGGATGAATAGAGAAGCCATTTGCTCCCCTGAGTGAATTAATTAATTCCCAGACTTGTAAAGAGACTAAGAGAGAGTGAGAGTCAATGCGATTTTTATTACAAGGGATGGATATAGATTGGAGGTGGACTGGTAGACTGGACAACCATCATTTGAGCATAGGCGTGATAACAGTTTGGAGCGTAGAGAGATAATATTCTTTAAGACTCTGCAAGTTCATTACCAGATCCATTAGAAGCTCATCTTCAACACCTTTCTTACATTACAAGTAATTCTAAGTAAGAGGGATCGAGGAAATTAGACTTTCCGATATTAAACCATTCATAGCAACGCGTGTTCCAACTCCGGGGAATAAACGTCTCTGGATGATTGGACCTAAATAGTTTCCCTACACACCGGAAATTACTTGTGTGTGTTGTGATCCGCCTAGACCCTCTCCCTTTTGCTCCTTCCAACTACTTCCAACAGTTCCAACTCCAATGGACTTTTAAGATGCGGCTATCAGAGCGACATGGCTCATATCGTCCTTGTGGTCTCCATCATCATCATAACTATTACCTCGCTGGCTGTACGAGTGGGGAGTTCAAAGGACTTGTCCCAAGTCCCCGACTATGAGCTCAAGGGTATCAAGTACCCCTTGGTCCTCTTCCCTATACTCGATACCCTTAACGTTCCTCAGGCCTTTGGAAATAAGAGATACCTCAAGTTCCTTCTCAAATGTGTCTTTTTCCAAGGCCACTGTGACATCATTGGGAAATGGCTCAAGCGTACGTCCCTCACCTCCTAAATTATTTCAATACCTTTGATAACTAGACTCAGCTTGTGTGTTTGAAATAGCTCGGGCGGTGGCAGGCCTCTTCGGAACCTGCCTTGTCTGCACGGACTTTCAGACCATGAAGCTGGGCTCATGGCTCGAGCTCCTTGTGGATGATAACCCGGTGGAGTTCCGGGTGGCGATGATCAAAATTGTTGTGGACTTAAAACTACCCGTTGGCCCGCAAGATCTCAAACTCATTCAACCGTACTATTCAACGTGACATGCGGAATAACTTGGTTCTCTAGGCTAATACATTCTAATAATGCCAAAAGGGGGAGAATAAAATTTATTCAAAGTGAGTATGACCGACCTGTTTTGGGTTGTGAAATGTGGAGGGCATTGAGAATGTATTTTAAGGGGATAGTAATTTATGTAGGACAAGGGATCCCCAGAGATCAATTTTGCCCTTATCATCGTCCGTATGTAGAGCACGTTTGGGAAGAGGGGCCTTTTAGTCTAATCATTAATCCATCAAGGGCCTATAATCCCACATGGTAAACTAACCTGGAGGATTATTATTATAAATAAGTGTCCCATTATGTGTCTCCAGTGTGAGAAATGCATGGATCCAATGTGATCGATAGCTTCTGCTGAGCTCCTCTATTGAAATGAGGTGAATTGAGAGAATTCCGTTACCCGGGTATCCTTTTCTTCCTATTTTTTAGAATCCCCCGTTGTTTGAAATACAAGGCGTTAGGATAATGACCCTGCACCCTCCTCATCTTCTCCCTCAGTATGCCTGAGTATATTGAGATTCAGTCAATTGATCAAGCCCATCACCTTTCTTCGATCAAGGAGAATAAAACTAAATCATGGATCACAGGGCCTTTTTAAGGGGCCTGGGATTGAATACTGAATCAGAATTTGTGTCTCGTAAGAAGAGCCAATTTACCCACGTTTTGATCCATCGGCTTTTATATTCCCTTGTACGTTTTCCCCTTCTTAAGTGTGCGAGAGATGAAAGTGAAGGATTATTTGATAGTATTGATGGTTTGTATATATTTGAGAGTGTTCATGTAGATTCATGCATTTGGATGTGAGGGCGCATAATAGTGTATAATGGGGCTTATAGTAAGTCCGCTTACCTGGCCCGGTCGTTCCAATCCCGCTCGTATTTCCAATTACAAAGTTTTGAAAAATGATGATTAATAATGGGAGGTGAGTTTTGAGGGTTGGGAAGTCCATTTTCGAGATATTTTGATGGTCTCAAGTCATATGGAAATATTTTGTGTATTGGTTCCTCAGGCGTGGAGGATATGTGAGAGTTGGAGATGAGGAAATCACTTCACAAGAGTCCCCACAGACTTGATAGCCTCTTTCCCATCCCTGGCTTCACTTTTGTAGTAAATGTAAGGAGAAGCGGGCTCGACATGCGGATTCGGAGATCAATCCACGTCCCGATTTCGGATTCTTGACTGTCCCCACGGATAACCCACGTTGTACATAACTAGAGCCGATAAAAATGAGATTGTTGACTGAAAAGGGCAACCCTCTCGCTGCCACCTTCATTCACCAAGATATTTATAAAATTTCCTTACGCCAGCAAGACGATACTAGAGCACCCGGGTTTTTTTAGGACTTAAAATTCATCCGGATGTTTCGGGAATTTGTTGGACAGAAAATGACAGGAAAGGAGGAAGGACGAGATGGGAATTTTGATGAGCCGGGTTTTATGTTGTTACATTCGGGTGGTTAAGGAGCCTAGTTGGGACAGTCTCCCTGGTAGTATGTCTGATCTACACACGGTTAAGTCACATACAAAGTCGTTCCGATTTCGGTCCCATACCAATCTCCCTTGGAGGACACGGGGATTTGGGCTGAAAAATCTGCTTTTCTATTCACTTATTTCTATTTCGGGGTTGACAAAGGGGACTCGGGTGATAGCAATTTGCCTGGCGTTTCTCCTGTTGATGACAGGATTGGTTGACATGAGGCCTCTCAGTCATTCTCTCACAATAATATTTTACAATCCATAACATTTCCCAGAGAACACAATGAGAGATCTGTGCTAATAATATTCTCAAATCCACTCTCTCCCACTTGACAATATGCCCTTTGATTCACTCTCTCTCACAATAATCTCCCCACCTTTTAGAAATAATCACACGAAAAATTCCAACGTTTTTTTCCTGTCTATTGACTCGTCTTGTTGTGGTAAGATGAGAGAATGCTTGAGTGCTAGAGAAGCTTGTTCTTTTTTTCGAGGAGTCGAGTTTGAGAGTAGACTGCCCGGTTGGGTGACGGTGGAGAACTGAATCCGGGTATTTTGGGAGACTGGAACTTCCCCTTCTTGCTCGTGTGTCTGGAGCTCAACAAAGTGAACAAGATCGTCTTGAACATCTAAAGAGATCTCAAAGTGTACAAGATGTGAGCGGAAGATCTGTCTCCCCACCATTTGAGGAAGGGGGGAGTCTTGGGATATATCCCCGACTCAAATGTATTAATCTTACCTAGCCTAGTATACAAGATTGTACGAGATGTGTATTTTATTATATACTTTACGATATCAGACTCGTGTTGCTCATCTTATATAATAATAGGCTGAACAATGATGCCAATATCCAATTAGTGTTGTCTTATTTCAGGAAGCTCTCGAGTGTCCCAACCCTATTACACTTGATTCACTTTCAAAGACAAAAAGCCCATACAGTAAATGGTCGGTGCTCCGGTATGAAAGTTGACCGTGGATTCATAATTGGCTCTGGGTGTCATGTCAATACACAATCTGACCAATTCAGACACACTATCTCCTTGCGGACTTCAAAACTCATAAAAAGTCACTTAAATAGCCAGCCTACCGTATGTCATCCAATAATCGCCCAGGGGTTTCGATACAGAAAAACTTTGAAAATGAGAAAAGTCAAAAGATCTATTCCGGTGGAGCATTTTAAGTAAAAACCACAGAGAAATTAAAAACACTATTCAAATAGCGTCATCTTAGTATTTTTTCAAAAGTTGGTATGTTCTCTGGGGTTTTCTACTTGTTCCATTTGTTATTAAATGCCTGGAGCTACTTTAATAGCTAGGAGCTCAGAAGCTTCCAGAGGAATTTAGTCATCTAATCCGTTTTACTATAACGATTTTTATCAAAATCTTTGACCTTTGAACTTATTCTAACCACAAAGAATACTAATTCTTCCGCACTCATACAGCATACAGCTTGAGCTAAGAAAGAAAGTCTACCTACTAAAATTCATAGTTAAGCCAGAATTCTGCATTCCCCCAAACTGCAAAACTGCATAAACAGATCATAACTTTCAATATACAATCTAATTGGCAAGGGCATTCACAACTGTTTCCTCAGGGTTCCTTAAATTAGTTAAAATCCATATTTCCCTTACAGGTGTCTCTATTGTGTGACTCTTAACCCTAAAGGGTCATTTTGGTGATCTTCTCGCATAACCATCGGTTGTTAGCCCCAGCCCTTTGCTTAGGAATTAGTGGGGAGACGAATGCAGCGGCTTGTGTAGAGCCAAATATGGATGAAAGCACTACTCCCCTATTTCTGTGCCCCACAGGGTCATCTAGATATTCGGTATGGAAACCCACTCGGGTTATTTCCTATCCTACAGGATTGTTCTTGCTCGTTGCTAGGGACTTGATGCTTTTGGGGACAAGTGATATTGTAACATTGAGAAAATCCGGTCTCTCCACACTTTATGGAGGGAAGTTGAACTCACCTGAGGAAGAGGAAATTCTCATTTAATTGTTAGCTAATTGCGTAATTCCGTTTATTAGCTAACTGCCCAGAGTTCCCCATCCGTTTCCTTCCAACTCTCCAACCTACTTTCTCTCCAACAAAATTCAAGTAAGGAAAAGGACGATTTAAAAGGGTGAGAACTGATCTTTCAACTTCAAAATAATCATGACCACTTCTAAACTAACGACATTCAAATCCTTGGATATTTAATTCCTAGCACATAGAAGTTGGAACTAGTTAAAATTCAAAATCAAGTCTCCATTCCAACCCAACCACATCCGACAAGACATCAAGAACATGGCGGATGGGGACAAAGGAACCTGTGAGCAATTGGAAGGCCTAGGAGACAAGTCCAAGACTGATGATATTGATCAAGAGTTTGAGGGGTCAAGGGTGGACTTGGAAGAAGTGAGAAAGGTCGGGGCTGAGGCAGTAGACGAGGTCATCTCTTTGGCTGAGAAGGCAGATGAATTGAAGGAACATGACGTGATTGAGGAAGAGGAGGCAGAGGCCAAGAGACTCGAGGAAGAGCTGGACAAGGAACTTCTCTTGAACGACGGATGGGTCAAAATCTTAGGCAATGACGAACTCGTCAAGAAGGTGTGGGTTCATTTAAAAAATACTCTTTAGTAAACAGCTTTTAAAGACGATTTTCCTAATGATGAGCCCTTGGATTTCAGGTGCTAACCAAAGGAGAAAAGAACAACAGACCCTTGAGAGGAGATATTTGTACAGTTCGACTTGAAGGGACACTGGCTGAGGATGACACGGTCGTATTTGAGAAGGAAGATTCATTCCAGTTCCAGTTGGGGGATGCTGAAGTAATTATTCTCAGCTACTAATACCCGTATTTTTTAAACTTGTCCAACTTACTGAAGGGGTTGATATTTTTTGCAGGTAATTCCAGGACTTGATCTCTCAATTCCTTTAATGTGTAAAGGAGAAGTGGCAACAATAAAAGTAGCCCATAGATTCGGCTTTGGATCCAAAGGTCTGACTCCTCATGTGCCCCCAGGTGCCAATCTTGTCTACAGTATAGAACTGCTGGACTTTGAAACGGAAAAGGACCTGTCCGAACTCTCTGTGAAGGAGCGACGGGAAATTGGAAATCGGAAAAGAGAGCGGGGCAATTGGTGGTACGGCCGTGGAGAAGCCTCTCTTGCCGTACAGTCTTATCGAAGGGCCCTTGAGTTCTTGGACGAGGTCGAGGGAGGCATCCAGTTTGCCGAAAACGATGGAACCCAGACCCTTAAAGTACCTATGCGTTACCCGCCTTGAAATCCAAGGGCTCACGACTGAATTTCTAACAGTGTTTACCTTTATAGAATAAAATCTCCCCCGAGCTCAAGGAGTTATTCGAGGACCGTTTAAAGGCATTAAATAACATGGCAGCTGCTCAGCTTAAACTCCAAGCATATGAGCCAGCACTGAGCTCTGTCGAGTCTGTCCTTAAGTGTCAACCTAACAATGTCAAGGCCTTATTTAGGAAAGGAATGGTAAGATCTTCCCTTGAAAGAATCGAGCCCGTCTCAAAAAAGTCAGTGTTACTAATAGGACGGATATATTTTGCAGATATTAGGAGCCAAAGGTGAGACTGAGAAGGCTCTCAAGATTCTTCATCATGCCAAATCATTGGACCCCGCAGAAAAATCTATATCCGTTGTGAGTACAATTTTTTGGGCTTATGAAAATGATACTTATCCCAGATAAGCTTTCCGCACACATTCTAACTTTGGAAAACCTGTTGCTCCACTAGGAAATCAATCGGCTAAGTCAACGCCGTAAGAAAGAGCACCAAAGTGAAAAGCAGCTGTACAAAAGAATGTTCACCGACTCCCCAAGTAACAGTGAAGACAAGGACTCGACGAAAGTCGGTGGTGGTGGTTTCAAATCGTCACTCTCAGTGGGATTGGCTGTGAGTGGAGTGGCCATCGCAGTGGCTGGAGTTATGGCCTATCGGTATCGTCTCGTCTAAATAATCAACTCTCTAATTAAACTATTGTCCATTTCGAATTTTCGAACCAAGTACCCGTCAGCTGCAGCTCCTTTATATCTTCAGTGTTAAACTGATATTTAACATGGACACTTTGGTACTTTGGCTTGTACTGATTCCGTGGAGATAGCCATTCCAGAAATGGTACAGATACTTATATAATGGTGTAAAGCATTTGAAAATAATAAATTCCTGTCTCAACTTACTATCCGTATTAAATTTAAATCGAATGAAATTTACTGCAGTTATTTATCGTATGGAAACTATTTCAGCCCATTGATTGCATGTTAATTTTATCTTTGATCAAGAATTTCTCTGGTACTTCGAGGAATTATGTTTGCTAAGATCCCAAACTCAATGCTTAATTTTAAAAACCTTCAACAATTGTTATTTTTAAAAAACCTTTCATTTGTCGTAACCTTATGGAGAAAAGCAGTTTGCAAAGGGCGAACATGAACCATGACTAATATGTAATCACAATTTTATATCATATTCACTCTGACCAAGAAATAATTATCTAACCATAATCTAATTGTAAACCTCCTAAATCCTTACAGCGTAATAACCACGACTACACTTATCGTGGGTGCTGTATTGTATGACTAAATAAATAAATAAATAACCAAGGAAGTCAAAGAAAGCAGAGAAGGGCAAAACAGAGGGGCAACAGACGTGTCAAAGAAATTTAACTCAATCAAGTTTTAATTTAAGGGTAATTCCTGATTCACTCAATAATATATATTATAAATAGTTCTGTTCCTGCTGAGGAAGCACAAGTTGTCCAAAAGTTACAGGGACAAGAGAATAAGTTTTTTCAAAGTTTTGGAATTGGAGCACTTGGAATCAGTCAGGAAGAGGCGAACGGGTCCGTTAGAAGTTCAGGAGCAGAAGGGGGGTATTTTTCAGGAGTTCAGTGCATCATTGTTGGAGGGGAACAATTGCTGTCTTGCAGAGAACCATCTTTTTAAGGAAATCAGGTGGAGCAAGAAGTCAATTTTGAAATACTCAGGAAAGTACGCCTGTCGAAGCCTTTGCTACTACGTTTTATCAAAATCGGAGGTAAATAGTAAATTACAGACTACTGTAATTATGTCATAGTATAGTCTAATGACATGTAATTTTGAAAAAGGACGAATCATCGCTCAGTTTTGTAGTCAGTATTTTTTTGAAATTTCAGGCGACCACGCAAAACGAATCCACTAAAGCAAGAAGTACCTGGTCAAGTTTATACCTTGTACAAGACCGTGGAACTTCAATCCGCCACCGGGTGTCAAGAAGGAAGACTCGACATTAGATTCTACTGGTGTGAAAAAGGAAGACGACTATCCACTCGCGGTTCCGACTTGTATTCCTCGATACTTCGATCAGAAACGAGAAGTCGTAGCACTTTTTCCAGCAGACGTTAGTTTTAAATTTTTCAGAGGTTCAACCGCATTAAAGAAAGGTCTCCCCGGCTCGCCATTCCTTGTCAGTAATCTATTAGCGTCAAGAGGAGAAACTTTTTCAAGGGTTCTGTTGGCTACTGACATCCAACAGCGTTTTGGTCCAATTGAATCAAGTACGTTGATCGACGGAGCGTTCTTGACAACAACTGAAGCTGCTAAAGCTGCTGATAAATTTCTACTGGGTTTGTGGTTCGCATACCAGAAGGAAATATACAAATTCAGTTTGAGAAAGAAGAAGGACTTTCTCTCGGACTATGGCGACTGCCTATGGCGACCGATTATCATTAATCACGGCACCGCTCAACGTAAATTGGGTCTTTAGGCAAGGATTGCTGGCAGTATTGAGTAAGTTGGGTGCAGGTTACTTACAGTATTCCCCTCAGGCCCAGTACCCCTTAATTAATAGTATTCCCCTCAGGCCCAGTATAGTATTCATTTTTTTTAATAGAAATCTTAATAGTATTCATCGTTAGCCCAGTGCCCCAAATTTCATAGTTTACCTCGCAGGCCCAGTACAGCTGACTTAAACACCAGATAGATAAGATAAGGTACCTATCGATAAGTCTAGAGATAAGCTGTAATTGTACCCTATAGTGTAGTATATTTTACCCGGTTTTGATACGATAAGGATTAGGATTAATGGACTAATTATTTATCCAACGATAAGCATTGATGATAAGCTTAAATTAAAAAAATATTCACCAACTACTGAAGTCAACGGTAATACCATACGCTTGTACCTGGTCCCAGAGGTGTCTGGAGTAGGTACTTGGCAGCCCAAGTTTAAATATAGAAAAGCTAGGGTCGGCTATCAGAAAAGGTTCAAAAGGTTGTGATTAAGTGGTTGATAGTTTCCGAGATTTTTTTGATTGTACCAAGCACCTCATCAATATCTATCTATGAAAAAAACATTGTTGAGATCGGATAAGAAATAAAAAAGTAGTTCCATATCGGTATAAAAATACCGAAATTAACATAAGACAGGATACCGCAAATCACGTCGGAGTATCGATTTTAATATGTTGATTACGATTGTCAATGTTAAAAAAAATTAATTAGTAAAAATTGTTCCTAGTCGAGGCCACCCTCAAAAGTAAATAAGATCTTCCAATTCTACGTGACCATGAAAATGCCGAACCTGCCGGCCCAAAAAAACGAACTAGTCAAGTTTATTACAATTGCATATTTGGCTACTCTTAAATATTGATTTTTATTTATACTAATTATTACTAAACAGAAGCACATTTCGAATCAATTTTAAAATATTTAAATACTAATTACATCTAAGCAACTCTTTCATATCTTCACCTTTTATGACAATGATTTAGGTCGTTCTTTAGTCGCTTCTTGGCATTCTTTGAATAGTCCACCAAGTTATTATATTTGAAACCATATAATTTTTTAATTGAATCTTCTAAAATGTTCTGCAGCAATAACCCCCCTAACCATGATCGTTAAGCAAGGGTAGTTTGTTCGTCTAACATCTTTTTTACATGTAACTTGTAACTTCTTATTCTGATTATGAATCTTGAATCAGTTGGCTTAACTTTTTGGCCGGGAGGTTCGACATTTCGATGGTCACGTAGAATTGTTAACTCAATTAAATATGGTTCAATTTATGTCCTTTATTTTCTGTAAACAAAATAAGATCTTGTTCGGAGATCGTATAGAATTTACATATCATCTAAATGAATACGATAATTATCCTCGATGGGTTTTGGACTCGATGCATAATCCAACTTGACCGTTTTTCATGCTCGATTAATTCGGTACTCGATACTTCATCTCGTTCGGTCGATCATCCTTCGATACTTTAACCTATCGACACATCAACTCTCGATACTCTTTCACTGACCCGAGTAGGTTCTAGCCGATCTCAAACCCTTTTTAGTCCGTTCGTTAGGGCTTATACTATCACCGTTGTCCGTCCGTCCGCCTGTCTGTAAGCCTAATAACTCACGAAATATAGAATGATTGTCAGGTATGTAAAATTCGTGTTACCGTCCTTCTAATATTTTTGTTTTTCTGAATTACAGACGAATTTGTGGATGAGGGCGCAGGAGAAGTCCCACTTCCTGACGTGTACCATTTTGCGATCTGTACAAGAATGGGCATTTATCACCGTACGGACACTGGTCTACAGTTTATTTTGAAAGCTGATTTTGTAATTTATTTTCATCCATTTCACATTAAGTCGTGTAGACAAAATTGGTAACTATATTTAATGCAGCAAACATATTTTTTATAGGAGGAAAACCGTGCTGATCAAGGACAAGAGACAATTTTTAGAAAGACAAAAAAATTCTACCGTAAAGCTCTAAATTTTTGGTATCAAAACCAGCTACCGTAAGCATTTAAACTCTTTGGACAATGCTTAGTTTAGAATGATTTATTTACATATATGTTTGATAAATTGATACTAACTCTTTGTATAGAACGTCCGTAAGATATCATTACCGGACAAACAACTGTATTCATTTTATCGAAGAAGTAATTAGACAGTTCCGAGTCATAGATGATACCGATGAGATCGCTTTGATGCGATTCATGCAAGTATTGATAGAGCGTGGGTACGGTAACGGTTAAAATAAAAACATTGAAAATCCAAGTATTGGAAACATGTAAATGTTTTACTGATTTTGTTTAGACACAGAGAAATTACGCAACACTGCACACTCAGTGAGAGTCTACTGATTCGTCTGTGGGGAAGCAGCTTGTAAAGGTCCATTTTCCACATTGAACATGTACAGAACCACCCAAATTCTAAAATTAGTATTTGTTCCGCAAATCACTGCCCGCTTTAAGCAAAATATGTAACAAGCTTTTAAAACCGATTTAAATTTACTGTGATGAATGTCGTAAGAGTGGAATCGAGATAATAAAATTTCTGGTAATTATTATTATTATTATTATTATTTATTCAGGGTAACAGACCATATTACAGCTATTTTTTAATAGAGTACAGATCCAGAGTATCGAAGATAATTAAAGTAAAAAATAAAATATAATCAGTCAGTCAGTTGAACGGGTGAGTATAAAAGTTTAGACCACGTCCTTTTGAGTTTGCATTTGTAGGAGCTGGCGAAGAGGTTATCATAGATAGATTTTAAAATTACATTAGTAGTTAATAATCTGTTTTGTAGTGAGTGCGCTGCAGATCTAAGAATAAGTTTCCTAACCTACGCTTTACAAATTCTTCAGAAGCACTGAAACTTCTTGAAATATTAAAAATTATTCTTAAGGTATTATTGTGAGCAACTCTTATAGGATGTTGCTTTGTTATCTCGGTATCCCATGTGCTACAGCAATAAATTGATGACATATAGGTTTGGAACAATTTACATTTGACAGAGGACGAACATGATAAAAAGTAGCATCGTAACATATTAGCACGTGCATAGAGATCACAGATTCTCTTACTAATTTCTATTTCGTCATCTATAATTACCGAGTGGTATCTTAATTTATTAGCGATTATACATCCTAAATATTTCTCACTCGAATTATTCTTAAGTACCGTGTTATTAAAATTGACAGTAATATTCTCTCTGTCTTTAAAGATAAAATTTGGCGTATAATATTGAAATTCGGTTTTAGAAGGGTTAAAATTAAGATTATTAGTACTAGCATATTTACAGCTGATCTCTAGCAAGAGATTCATTGCCTTTATAGTAGTATAGTAATGGTTCATTAAAAAAAACTCCAAGCTAGAATGAGGAGGTAATTAACTAATTTAGAGTTCCAGATAATTCCAGGTTTTGGCGTGCTTTAAAATACGCGTACATCCATACAATTTGAACCCGTCTCCGATTCTGGGTTCGTTACAGTCAATTACAAATTAGATTTTAATTCCAATTGTAATAAGCTATTTGCCTAGTGCGTACAATCAAATAACAGATAAGTACCTTAACTACGATACACGATACAGTCAGAGTAAACTATTCAAGGTGGACTGACACACAATCTTATTTTTACCAATTCAATTGGTTAAGTTGCAATTGTCCAGCCCATGACATCCAATGTACAGTGTAAGTGTGTAAGTATATAAAGTTTGTTCCATTTGACCTTGAAATATATTTGTACAACAGGAGGCTATGGGAGAGTATTTTTATAGTTTGAATGAACTGTTGGCATTTGATATTGTATTGTATTGTATTGTTTATTTAGCAGACCTTATTATCAAAAGATACAGATCCAGAAGTTATTGCGGTAATTGCTATTCGGTATAGTATTATATTAGCTAGAAAACTATTATCACAAGTCAAGAATCAGTTAGTAAAATCTTAGTCCATAGTTTATACAAATTACACTTTCTATTTTCCTCGAATTGATAACATTTTATGTTGTGTATAATATTATTGTTGGAGTTTATTATCCTGCTTAGCAGTGAATACGCTGCCTTTCTTAAAACAAGATCGATA
>JAQFYM010001830.1:0-28499 GCA_034694785.1 Agrenia bidenticulata | reverse complement strand
TTTTTATGGATAATTTTTTTATGGATTATAACTTATGGCTATTACCTTTATGGATATTCGTTTTAGTGATATCGACCGCACACGGAAAAGTTATGTTATCATCCAGAGGAATTATCCACTAACATTCAATTGTTCTTTGGTCTTTAAATTAAATTAAGTTGCCAAAACCATGGATCTTTCTCGGTGGGTGTGATCCATCATGAGTCATTGTTTATGAAAGGCAGCTTTGAGATTCTATGTATGATCATAGTATGATGAAGTAAAAAATTAATTAAGAATTCTATAAAACGGTTATCCAGAGGACCTTGGAAATTTCCGTGTTTATCACATTACTTTTTTATTTTATTTTTTACATTTAATCTATGATAAACGAACGGGGAGGGGGGATTGAAGTTGAATTTAAGTTATTCAAGTTATGTTTTAACTAGTTTAAGAAAGGTATAGTTAAATGCGTTTAATGTGCTGAGACTTATTACGAGATCTTGGGATACTATTTTACATAGCAAGAGGATTTCTGTACGTATTGACGCAGGAAGTATGTAAAATAATCAATTAAATAAGAATAGTCACTTTAGAGGATACGAAGACTTTAATTCTAGTAGCGAAACGAAAATGTTAAATGGAAACCCCAAACGGAAACCACACGGCCAACGTGAAATGAAAACAATGTTTGTTAAGCTTGAAAAATGTTAATACTTTGCAGGGGGCTTCTAGTTTGTATTATTTCAGAAGTTAAGAAATTGGGTAACTACAACCCAGATTAAAATTAAACATGGGAGTGAAATACTTCCTTCACATTCTTGCTCTTTTAATCTTAATTCAATTGGGGGAGATTGAATCACAGAGTATTACCTTATACAGAGAAGTGAATGTGCAGGGTAAGCTTAATTATTTTACCATTCTTGGAATTGAATAAAATTCCAAAATCAGATTGAGAAAACCAAAAACAAGGGTATAACAGGCCCCTCGATATTTTAGAAGAAAAGCTGGAATTGATTGTCTCGACATGCACGAGTTCCTTATCCGAACGCTTCGTCCAAAGTATTTCTTGCGGTAACTTCACCGTGGATTGTGCTCAGTTTTATGATACAGAAAACTGTACTGGAAATTCAGCAGAGCTGAGGAAGGATAGTGTGGACAAACTTCCATGGAAATTTGAAAAGGTCAAATCCATCGGCCCCTGTAACCCGAGCTCGACCAATGTTTGCAAACCTAATGGCAATACAAATGTCCCAAATGTGACAGAATTTTTTTCAACTAAAATTGAATTGTTTGAACATGCGGACTTCAAAGGTTTATATTCAGACATTTGCTCATTTTATCAGTAGATTTTTTTCAGAATTTTAATATTGGTTCTAAGGTCCTCATGTCATCATTAAAGTGTTCCAAGGATGCATCTCCTTGCCGAGGAAACTCAAGAATCGGGTCTCGTCGATCCGGTTCGATGGAGGGGTGTGTGTTGAGCTTCATGAATCTTGGAATTGCTCCCCAGGTGCATCGATAAGAATACGTCGGCGGATTCCCACAGCCATCAATCTTGCCGATTGGGGGTTCGACGACAAGACAACTTCAGTCTCCCACTGTCGCTATCCCAATCCGTGCTTAACTTCCAAAATTGATAAACCCTCTATTATCCTTTACAAAGTGCCGAATGTCGAGGGTACGATTCTATAATACTCAAAAATTCTTCAGTATTTTTTTCAATTCCTTAAAAATGCCGTTAAAACTTTAACTTAACTCTCTTGAAACATTCAGGAAATTCTATGAGTCTCGTTGTAGACCTAGAGGGAGAGGCGCAATGCATAACCTTAGATTATGACTGGTTGGGACTGGGGGCTATTGCATCTTTCAAGATGCACAGGGAATGCTTAGTTTTGTACACTTCCTTTGAATGTTCGAAAGCTGGCACAGAGAACCAGACAATAATTAGGAAGCCGATGAACGAGACTGATAGGCATGTGTCATGGCATGACCTTAAACTATTAATGGGATTCGATGGAATTATTAGGTCCATCGGGCTTTGCGATGAGGACATGATGATTAAATCTAAAGTGGAACATCATTCCTCCTGTGAACATATCACTCTCTACGACGAACGGAATCTCACAGGTATAGTTTTTAATGAAACCTACGTAGTGTGACATCGGCTTAATTTTTTCAAGTAATTATATGGTTTAAGGGAATTCAAGAAGTATTTCCGCAGTTGCACAATGCGTAGACCTTGATGATGAGTGGGAAGGGGCTACAGAGTCTATTAGACTCTATAAACAATGCTTAATGGCTTACACTCATTTCGGATGTCCAACTGAAAACACAGTGAGCTTGGAACTGAGAAAGGCCGGAAATGAAATACATGAAGATTGGCCTGATTTAGAATTAAGGGGATTTGATGGAGTAATAAGGTCCATTGGGCCTTGTATCGATGACATGCCGAAAAAATCTCCACTAACTGCAATTTACATGGCCCTGGGAATGTTCTGTTTGGGAATTTCTGTCGCTACTTTTGTCAATTGGATTGTAAGGAAACGGGAAAGAAGGGAATCGTCGATGGGAATTAAAACTCTCTAACTTTTCGATTAGATGAAATATGTGAGATTTTGAAATGTTAGTTTAATTTCGAACTTCATATTGTTAGAATCACAGGGTTTTTAAATTTGCAATTGTAATAAATAATGTTTGCGAATCGATGTTGAAAATTATTCCTTAAATTGAAAAAAAATTCTCAAAGTATGAACATTCATTTGACATCATTGAACCGATTAAGGTCAATTCTGGAGACGATTGCCCCAGCCGAAAATACGTTGCTGTAACTGGCCAATCCCATTAGTTACGTCTTCACTGGATATTTCCAGATAATAGCGACCAACTTGGCTGAAATATTAAAACACGGTTTTCAAGAATCATATTCATAATGCTCAAAATATTCCATGAAAAATTATCGAAAGGACATACTTGGGATTCCAATCCTCGCCCATGTCAGCCTTGTTTCTGCAAGGACACAATGTCTTATAGGAAGCCCAACTTCCACATTGACAAGCATCCATTGATCCCTTATGATTGATAGATAGGGCGAAAAACACGGGGGCTAAATTGTGGCTGCAAACTAATTAAACCCATAATAATAAAGGACTATATTTATTTCAACTTTTATACAGATAATAAAATAAAAACACAACGTCCGTACCCAGAGGAAGTAATTTGAAATTCCTGAGGCACCAAGGCTGGACCTGAACAGTCAAGAATGATGGACCTGGTGACAGAAACATTCATTTTAGTTCTAATACTTTAAGTTGTGATTGATAACCCAAAATGTCTAGTTGTAAATTAGTTCAAATCAAAATTACCAGCGTTCGGGTAGAATTCTGCGTCTCCAATTTCTTCAGCAATTCCATAAGCTTTCCAGCTCGTGTGAATAATGTCCATGGCACCAGCATCTCGGTACTGCAACTTTCGTCCTGAAACCCCTGGGATGTTAGCATAGAACCAAGGACCCTACATTTTTAAAAAATAAAAAATAAACTAATCGAACTGAATATGTAAGAGTGAACATAGTAGAAAAAAAAAATTAAAATATAGATAAAAAAAATTTATCGAACCGCTGGGTCAAGACCTGTGAAAACCATGTAAACCAATCAATTTAATACTGCATAAATAATTTCAACTACTTAACTTCCTAAGCAAGCTTTACCAGTAATGCGACCAACTTTTCTCGAGAAGCCATCGGAAACATAACCTCCAGCTACTCCGGCGACCTATTTATGTAAGCAGAAGAAAGTTTGTAGTTATTTCGAAAATTTGGCCATTCCTATTTCGAAGTCAATATTAGTTGTGGTCATACATGAGCTCCAAGACTGAATCCGATTATGTGAATTTTGGAGATGTCATCCATAGCTGTGACAACTTTTCCAGAATAAACATCTCGGGACAGTTCCAATCTCTTGAGGTACTCAATCATTTCTCCAACTCTTGTTCCAGCAACTGCAACATTATTCACAGCTTTTTGGTAAATGGGAAGACGAGCTGCCTGCACACTGTAGGCAAGTAGTCCCCAATCAACCACGAGTAAGTTGTATTTCTGCCCAGTCTTACGGGTCCTCTTAAGGTATTCTGAACGATAATTTTTTTGAATTAATGCTGTATTCATTATGCTGCAGTCATTTGAAAATTATAAGTTTGAAGGAATCTTATAAAGTTCTAACCTTTAACCAGAAGTTGTGGAAAGGATGAGTTTTGGTCCTGAGTGAATCCATGAATCATGATTTTCCATGGGGCGTCAGGAATTATGGGAGCTTTTGTCGCTTTTTCGTTCCAATTGTACGGGATCTCGTAAAATGAGTTAGAGTCTGAAGGGCTGAAATTTCAAGTAAATAAACATTGATTAAAAATTGCGAATTTTCTGAATTAATTTAAATTTGAGTTCAGTATACACTCAAGAATACTTACTCATTGTACAAGTAGAAATGGACGTCTGATTTAGAGGAGCTGATTTCATTTTCTGGCTTCCTTGGAGCGTTATCGAAACCTTTGTTCACTTCTTCTTGAACCAAATCTGTTGATATAAATTATACCGTAAAACACATGCACGTACCTTTTAATTTATAAAAATCGTGTTCAAAATCACCCAGCATTTCATCTAAATCTTTGATATCCACGAAATCGAGACCACTACTTTGTCCAAGTCTTCCATAACTTGGGGAAATCAGCGCTAGGAAACCTAGACCGAAAAGTGTGAAAAACGATACTTTCATTGCTAGTTGGACAGAAGTTGTCCGTTTTGGTAATTTTAATTAGTTCAAAAAGTTAAACTTGCAGTTTTGATGGGTGGATAGTATAGAATGATGTGAGATTGTCTTAAACTTGCAGCTTTTAAAGTATTTTTTGGCCGATTTATCATAAGTTTTATGAATTCGTTACTAACACTAAAAGTTAGAATTTCATAAAGTTATTGCAGTGGCATTTTCTTAATTGCTGATTCCGAAAATCAGAGTTCATCTGACAAAAGGATTTATTTATTTAGGCTCGGAAAAATAAGAATTTGAACTTTGATTTCCTGGATTGTAAAAAAAATTGAAGTAGAGTTTTACAGAGCAAGCAGAATGCGGTATCAATATTTATAAATATGCTGGGTAGTTCAATGGCCATTTAAAGTACTACGTCACTTCAATATGATGAGCAGCTGCTTCTTAATCTCTTTCTTGGGGTCTTTGCACTAATACAAATTAACCCTTGACCCTTAATGTATGAAATTTAAAACCAGATTTTTATTCTACCACTTGGATCATCAAAACAAATTTCGTAATTTTTATTGTATTCCAATGGGTACTATACGCAAAAGCTGTATCCATTGTGCTACCAAAACGAAGACGCTTGCTTGCTTGTAGTTTATAGGTTATCTATTAATTTTCAATGTATACTACCTACAATGTGTTTACTCATATAATGTATTTTTGGCACTTAATAAAACCATTGAGCATTGAACATTACATAGACTTAAGGCGAACTTACCAGTATCTCAACTCTACTCTCAACGAACTCATCCATCGTCGAAATCTTCACTCATTTTTCATGAATTGAGGGAGAATATTAATTCATTAATTTTGATTCTATGTTTTTTCTGAATACTTATTAGTACAGCACATTTAATCTTCTACTTTTGAATACATACAATCTCCACGGCAGTGATTCAAACTTATAATTTTACTTGCCAGATTATGCAAATTCTGATTGAAAGAGCCTTTTTTAGATAATGGATTTGTATTTTATCAAGTCCTCGAGTCTAATGTCCTCCTTAGATAGAGGAATAAATTCTAATAACTCGAAAGGCAACTGCATCAATCCTGTGCATACTGTAGACTTTTGGGAATTCTACAGATCAATATCTGATGTCAGTTTAAAGAGTTTAATCAAAAATATTAAATTCAACTCTGTATTATCTCACTAAGCAGCCTTTGAATCTTGACATCGTTAAATAACTATAAAACTATCACATCTTATTTGTTTGTGTATCTTCAACTTGTACAGAAAACATTAGCATAAGAAAAAAAGGAATGAGCAACCACCAGCCTTCAGGATTGTCTCTGTCTTCAACTTTTTTTATAAACTGAATTAGAAGTTCTGTATAATGTATGATTGCAAGAAATTGGAAATTACTGCTCCCCGTTGGCCTTTAGAAGCATATCACTCATAAAAATTCTTCCAGCCTGATGCCACAGATGCCAAAGGGTTGTCCTCAAACCTGTCACTAACCACCCGCAGTCTTAATGACTCAATTTCATTAGCCTACTTGCATTCGTACCAAATGTCGTACATTTTCATGAAAAAAAACTGCCGTGCTTTTTGTGTGCGGGAGTTCAGAAGAAGCCGTTTTCTAAATTCGGTGCAGTATATGATCCACCACCAGCAAGAATATCAACGTCATCTTCACCACCTGCCCACGCAAAGAGTTATTCTTATTCTTACGCTCATACAAAAACAGTCTTAATATTCTTCCGACCATGCTTAGCTCATTTTAAGTATATAGAGCACAGGGATTTTTTTTATCCCATATAAACTTGTGACTCGGGACAAGGCCCTTTGCAGCCTGTCTCTTAGATCTCATCACATTCTCACATAGAATAATACGGACCTTAATAACATACACTGTACACATACGGTGTATTTCATAAGGCTGGACCAGGTTTAACTCAAGTAGTATCCTCTAAAGACAGACATCTTCACTACTTCTTATGTAAGAAGCAATGAATCATGCTATGATGACGAGGGTCTGATGTGCATGGAGACGTATTTTATAAACAAGGCTGAAGGTGTTAACTTAACTCTGGAGTTTAGTCTCATTGAGATGGACTAAGGATAATAGGGTATGGCACAGCACAGGACCTTGCATGTAAAATCCACTTCATAAAAATACGGCTTGGCAAGTGACTACTGTCAACTACATGTATGTATATATTAGAGATTTGGCCAATTCTAAATAGTTTTTAAGCAGTTTTGATACCCTGCTTACAGTTACTAAGACTTATAGAGGCTCTTAGAGCATTAAATCGTATCTGTTTGCTTGTATAGTTATTCTGATTTTGGATACGAGGAATGCATGGAAGATGTAATCACCTCAGATTAGGACTTGGGTGTAGTCAAGCGGAGGGAGGGGGCCCGAGAAAGAATTTGCCAACTGCCAAAAACGACCAACTGCTAACTTATTTTTAAAACCGAATTTCTATAAGTTTTTCGCACACTACGAGATTACTACGTGAGTTAAGACGGAAGATTGAGTAGAGGATTTCAAGATCTCGTCCCATCACCAAGCTTTGTCTCCAAGACGCGTCTTGGCTTCCTCCAAGCTTACAAACTTCTCTTCCGTGTGCCTTGAACTAGTTTTTGGCTCTTGGAATTCGGATAAATAATATCATGCTATTCTAAAGCTCTAAAATCCGGCCTAATCCACCCACCTCTTCTTCCTATGGTTCTTAATGTATTTACAAACATATATAATTGGTTAAGTGTCTATAGCTTATTTGAGGTCCACATTCTTTATTCCCAAGATCAGTCTTCAGTCTTCTCCTGTGTTGTGTTGTGGAAAGATAACAAAGAGATCATTGATATTGATTTCCAGATTTCCGTTCGTTCAATCTAAGTTTAATAGAGTCAAGTTCAAGTTTTCATAAAATGTCAGCTAATAATGTCCAAGCTTGGGGTGATGGATTAGCCATTGCTCAAGCTGGCCAGCCAGCCGCGTTCCAGGTTACAGATATTTTATTTATTTTATTTAATAATTTCAGTACACAATTTCCGTATACTGAACTAAAACTGGATTTGGAAGTAATTTTTCAATGTTTTTTTAACAGATTAATCCAAATGGCCAGGATATGCAGGGAATTACCTTTGGAGTTGAAGGTAGTTAAACATGCACTTTTACTACATCTTGTTGAAAATTCATTGAATTTTTCCCGTTATTTATATTTTACGCATGGCTGTTATACCAATAAATCAATTGTAGTATTGATATTAAAAAATTCAATTTATTGCTAATAGGCGTTGTTGTTAATTTTTTAATCCAATTTCTAGGCCCATCCCGACCCGATTTTCAATTCAATCACCTCCAAGGTGGAATAGTAGAGGCAACCTACACTCCAGTATTTCCAGGCCCCTACAGACTTCATATCAAATTCTTCGGCCGAGATATTCCAGGCTCTCCATTTGCCGTAAATGTTGTGGGAGACACGACGGAACACGCCGAGGCTGTATTCACAGGGGTAAAGGTGACAGGTCGCGCCATAACCCAGGGCAGCACATTTGTCACCAATCAGTTTTTGATGGACACCCGCAATTCCGGAGTTACCGGTGGACTCAATGCTTTCATGGAAGGCCCTGGAAGAGCCGATGTGGGCTTTAAGGGTAAGTGGGATTTTAAAATATGTTCATTCTCTTTTTTTAGTTGAACTACGATCTTACCTGTTAACTTTGTACATATTTTGTCAGAAAACCTCGACGGGACAATACACGTGCAGTATAAGCCACAGAAGGTAACCCTAAATCTGAAGTTCAATGAACTAAAATTCTTTAAGTTAACGTTTGAAAATAAAGTTGAAATATTTTTGAATTTTAAGGCTGGGGTGTACAAACTTCATTTGAAATTCGGAGACACTCACATCCAAGGAAGTCCTTTCAACATCAGCGTCAACTAAGGGATTTCAAAAAGTGTTCTAATGCTGTTACGTGCCAATTTGAATAATACATTATGTATATTATGACTATTCTTTGGGGATTTATTTTTTGCCTTGAGTTCAAGTATCTAGATTTAATTGTAATTAATTGTGAATTTAATTCAAAGCCTTGCTCTAACTGTCGATAAGGTACTATTTTTCTGCGAAATGTGTTTCAGTGCAACGAAAAATGTAACTCATAAATGCTCTCTTTGTTCTTCACCGTCATTCGAAATTACTATTTACCGTAGGGTTGAAATTTCGATTCAACAATTGAGAAAAAACTCTTAATAATCATAAACAACCAACGATTCAACTGCTAAGTATGAATAAGTTGTACTAAACTGGATTATTATTGAAAACAATACACTATGTTGTTAGCTACCTATTATAAGCCGCATCAATCTTGCTGCGTTGTTGTAAACTATTATCAGACCATATAAATCTGGATAAGCAATGCTATGTGTATAAATTAAATACTCAAGATCAAATACTATACTCTGTATCACAGTATTTGTGCCTTAAGCTGTCAGTGGTACTGCAGGACCTGCTACTGTTACAGTATCATGATCGATTAAAAGCCAATATTTCTGTCGATATTCCTAATACAACTCATTAATATGCTATACTTCATTGCTCATGACATGTCCGGTTTTCGCAGCATTTTCCTACAGTGACATCAAAAATTTGATCTACAAAAATTTGACTTTTAAGATTTTGACGTTAGGACGTAAGGACCCGATGATCGCTGAGTTACTAAAAAAAATTTAGTTAACATGCTGGTTTATAGTAGTAATTTCCTACACTTTGTTCTTCAATTTTTCCCAGAGAAAGAAATCCTAGGTTTTGTTTACGAAGCAGCCACTTCTCCTAAGCTTTTAAGGAACATCCTGTCACTCATCATATTAATAGAAATTCACTACTAGATACGTATGAAAATAAGCTTAAAGTGCATTCTGGAAAGGAACTCGCCAAAGAAAAAGAGAGGAAGTGGTGTCAGAGATTGCATGTCGATATAAAATTATCGACAGCTAAAGTGTAGTACGGCTTTGCTTTGGCTATACATGCTATGGTTAATCTTATGGCTGAACATTATCGACTATGAAAATTCTATTAAAAGTCAAACTTATCGTACGCAGACACAGAAGCCCCCAAACTCAGAAAATTTCGTCTCCAGGGTTCACAAACAAATGAATAATGGATAGGTGACATATCTTGCATGTTTACATAACTTTCTTATTGGTTGACCCACATGCCCACACGGCCTGAGAAAACCTATGCAAGGTATATTAAATCCGTTGTATTGTTCTTGTTTGCGTAAGAGCTAGGGGGTTTAACTTACTAGTAGATGGATGCATGGCTTTTGCCTTGTCTAGAAATATATCTAGAAGCATAGGAAACTACTTGTAAACCTTCCAATCCCACCCTTATTACATCCGATTCGGATAGGTCGATAGGTCATTGCTCTAGTATCCACTCCAGATAAGAATTCTACAGTATAAATTCTGGCGGATAATTTTTAATGATTGTAATTTCATTATCAGCCCTTTTTAATTGCACAGTCTGGCCTTAAAGCTGACTTTAAACAGAACTGACCATTTCAAAATTACTATTTTTAATTAATTTTGTTAGTATTTCATATATTTCAATTGATGACCATCTTTTTACTAAGATCAGCAATACTTTCTTCTTGAATACACCCGTATGCATGAATCAATAAGCTATTATGTAACTTATTGATCAATAAACTTATATATTGTTGATTTTAACTCTTCTTTAAAAAGTATGCGGTTTAGGGGAAGGACGCAAAATCGCTAGATGACTTCAATACCAAACCTAGGGAATGAATGAATCGTCGACTGCAGCAGTTTTAAGGTTAATTTTAAAAACCTCAATAACGATGTTTGGCTTCTCCAGTGCTGTGGAACCACTCACAAGGGAAATTTAGTAGGACAAGGCAACAAGTCTTAAATTTAGCATCATAAATGTCACTGGTACAGGGATACTTTTAGTCTTTAACATGCAACCGACCTTGAGCAATATGTGGCGGATTAGGCTGGATAAGCCCTGTGCACTTTGACTTGGTGACTCTATTGATAATGGATCTCGTTTTGCTTTAATTGCTTATGGCGCATAGAGATAAGAGATGCATGGTTGACGAAAGTTGCGGTCTGACGTGTCCTCCGAACAATATGGTATATGAATTAAGAAATCATGAGAATTTATGGTAATTTAAGTGTTACGAGATTAATTGAGTTGGAAGTTTACTTAGCACGGATTATAGTTTTCAAGGCAAGGGTCATTATTGGTCATGGGAAGCTTTTTAATTTTAATGGAGATACAATACAATGGTTTAAAACAACTTCGTCATTTAATAAACCATTTCCAACCTACACTATAAAAATTGAGTGCCTTCCCGTTGTCCAGATATCTTACATGTTTTATGGATAAATAAGTTGTAACATTTATTTAAACGGAATTAAACTTCCTGCTCAAAATTCATCCACAATTTCCCGAGCACAAGCCTACCTTATGAAAATAGGAAACAAGTATGTTTGGCCTTCTTCCACTTTTGTCCAAAAAATAAGGATATAGAAAGGCTTGAAAAAATTGTCGCTCAAAGTCTCAACCTCAACTCAACAAAAATTGAATTGGTTGATAAATTCTCACACGCAACCAATTTTTTCATTCACTCTCAAAGTGCCAAAAAAATTCGTCAAGTTCCAAAGTTCTAAACCCGTTACATGGCAACCCGAAAGGAGTGAAATAAAAACAAATAGAACTTCCCCACACCTACTAAGGATAATCTGAGTCGATTCTGAAGCCGAAGAAGGCTTGATGATATTATGCTAGACGGTGTATTATTATTCCTACCTCTTTTCTTTATGAGCACTACCTTATATACCACTGTACTGCTTTAGCACAAAATTCCAACACTTACCTGCCAAAGTGTGCTAGGAACATAGTATATAGAACATGGTCTTATGGACACAAAAATCCAAATTTACAATGGACGGCTGGTGTACAGGGGAAGTTTTGCCGAAATTCGCTCAAAGCCGTACCAAATCTGAAGTACGTATATAAAGTAGAAAATAAACAGAGCGTTATATATTGTTCAGTTAATACATAAGATGATTGAATGCACGGCATATCCTTAGTATTTCCCCGTCTTTATTACCAGACATACTAGGACGTGTTCAGAATAAGGCTGTGTATTTTCGGCAACTTATTTAAAATCGGGGTTGCATATATAGATTCTCAAGATTTACCATTTCTCGACTTTCTCTCGGAAAGATTTATGGCTAATCACAACAGAACGGAAAGGGAATCAGTTGTGAGGTTGTTGCTTGGTATGCGTCAAGTTTAATATTTTAAAGGGTTAATTTTTTGGGGTACAAGTAGATTATGAAATAATTCTGCTCTACATTCGTCAATCAAGCCTTTATAACCTCAAACTCTCAAGAAGTTAATTGCAATTATAAACCATAAAATCCTAGTCGACAATCTACGCTCAGATCCAACGAGTTTGATGCTCTGGTGATTTACAACTTCTACCCTATCAGCTTGTCAACTTTTCTATTTGTCAGTGTGAAATGTCGCATTGACTGGATTGAATCTACAAGAAGTCCCCCTAGTCGTAAACACTTTGACAATCCGTTTGAGTTAGAAACTTCCAAGTGCACTCTTGATAGTCTTGATGCAAAAACAACGTAGCATCCACCTATTCAAATTAATTTTTAATGGAATTAATTACGGCTAATCCTACACATTGAAAGGATTGTAACGTACAGTGATGCTAATTGGCAGGAATTCTTTAATGATATCATCGTAAAGTGTTTGTCAGGTACTGTCGTTACAATTCCAGCCATTGCACCAGTGAGTTTTCTCATCGGTTTATTCCTGGATAAGTCTGGGAATAGGTAAGTGTTTGATTAACTTGCTTCATAAACTACCAAGTAGGTATTTTTCTAAATTGAATTCCCCAAATGTTTAAAAACAATTATTATTACTAGAGCTAACTTCCTAAGACCCTGCCCTTTTCCGTTAATAAAGACACAAGTCAGTTTATTTGTAAATCTAAAGCAATTTCGAATGACAGAGTCGAGAAATTAAATTTATTCGCGTAATTTTATCAAAATTTCATTAGTTTCTGCTACAAATAACAATTTTACATTGCTAAATCTTATGCATAAATAATTGTTATTGAAAGGGTGGACGTGTAGAGAGGTAGGCAGAGGTGGCATTAAGTATTTATGAATTGTACTATGTTATGAAGTGAAGGCTTCTTTAACTTTCATATCTAAAATAATATAGGTAAGAGGATTGTGGCAGGTGGGACTAGAGTCTAGAGGTTCGAAATATCGATCAGTTCTAATCGATAAATGTGTTTTCTGCTTCATACGCTCCATTCGAAAAGGACAGTTTTATTCTTGCTTACTTAGACTTGTGTTTGACTGGACATTGTTTTCTTGGGATTTAAAGTAGAAATAACTTGGAATATGTTTACTCGATTATCAAAATTATTTCTAAACTTTTAAGCATTTGTTACTATGAAAATCTTGGCATAATAATTACATCGAGTGGTATGCTGATCTTAGTTGGATGCCGCTTTAAAATTCGAAACGATCGGATCTGGGTAACTGTAAGTAAAATCCCCCTCTCAACTCTACATCTGTATTAATTTTGAGTTTTGAGTTGAGTTAGGTGGTTTTTAATACTGCCGATTTTGGACATGGTCCTTGAAATACACAGGAGTTTAATATTCGGTTTACCTTGTAGATTATCATAATTGAGGACAAGGCTGCATTGTTTAGGCAGAACTTATTTCTCAATCTGTAAAGTAAATCTTAATTCTCCAACGAGGGTCGTAGGTTTGTTTGTGTGCTGAAATATCCTAAAAAACGTGCTTGGACTGTTTTTTCGGTGGGAACTAATACGGTGGTATTATTAATGCGAATCTTCCAAAGCCAATATGAATGTAAGATATTTCCTGGATTCAATTCTTTGGCTGACCCTAAATATTTGGTTTTCTGACATTTTCTAACTTCCATATTGATTTACTTTAATAATGTCAATAGTTTTGACTCTATACTCTTGTTATTGGTCATTCAAACTGAAGTCGGGGAAAGCAGTTGTCTCCTTTCTATTTTCAATAATTCCGTTCTCAGACACTGGAGTATTGAGTCATCCGTACTACTGCCCTGGTTTCTCTCCTCACAATTTTCCATCAAAGTAGACTGTCCAATAGTTTTCAACTTTGAAAGCAATTTCCTCCACCTAAAACCAATTTCGGGCAGATCACCCAGTTTCAATTATATGCTAAACTTTTCTTATAACTCTAACAAATTATTATAAAAATAAATCCGGCTCAAAAGTATGAGACTGTTTACCAACCAACTGCCTCGCTTTGTAATCTTGTTGCACAAACAGTTTGTAATTCATGTTCAATGTTAAGATATACGTCCCAGATAACAAAATAGCTACAACTAATATCCAAAAGGATGAACCCAAATTCAAACAATGCCTGAATATTTGACGAATGCAATTTCAAATTCCCTTGGTCATCCCTAAATATAATTAATCGAAATGAATCGAACTCCTCCAAATATTATTGCCTTAAATAATTTTTCTTCTGTATCCAGTTTGGTTATATTACTACGGTCTTCGGAGTTTTCAAAATAAGACCCCTCTGATTAAACTATATCGACCCAATTCCATGATTAGTGACAATAATAATAATATAGGGAACCCATTCTCTCTGAATAATCATAGGCCTCAGTCTCTGTTCATTTTCCATGAATCCTTCTACCTCAGCCATAACATAAACAACGGAGGGTATTGCAGTGTGGAGTTAATGGTGATAGTTGCTGATAGCTTTCTTACATTACAGGAGCAACCCGACCCCAAAATCCAATTCCAGATCAATTTGGTGAGATAAATGACATTTATTCTGTCAACTCATGATACTGTGGGTTAGGTTCATTTCATTCCTGTACAATATGACGTCTCTTTGCCAGAATAGGTTACCCGGGTATCCTTTCTCTCACTGTTCCGTCGTCATTTCCAACGGGTAGTAACAGCAGTCAATCGCTCCCGTCACTCGTTTCACTATTAACATGAACACAATATAGCATAAGATTAGACCTTCCTCCTCAAATAACTCTACTAACTCCCTATTCTCTCGAAGAACGAAGAATTTGAGTACTTATCCGAATTTTCAGTTCTATTGTGTTCTACTACCACGTTGATTAATTTCTGTAGACAGTTCACTATCACCATTGTCAAAGATTTTAATCAACAATATTATCAATCAAAAATAATAGTTGGAAATTTTGTATGGAATGGGTTTCTATAAATACAAAGAAGATGGTACCGACAATATCTGAATATCCCAAATATTGGGAAAAAATTCCAAAGGGACTCTCAAATCCCAATTAATTTAGTAAAATAATTAAGTAGTTATAAAAGTTCAACTCACCACTAGTCTTATTAATATAAAGCTGAAAGAGTAAGTTGGGCCTTTAGCTAAGTGAACTTCTTGGGAACAGATAAATTAAGAAGAATTGATGTCATACTCAATTCCACCACTTAAGCAGTTGGGTTCTTAGATCTATCAGGAAAGTTTATAAAGAAACAATTAAGTTTCTTTTGTCCGACTGTTTGAGAAAAGGCGACATGGACAGTGGACTATACAAATAGCCTGAGGACGAGGTATTATTGATTGTTTTTAAATGGAAATGTAGACATGTGAAATGAAAGGACAAATTTGGGACATGGAAAAAGGACTTTAATTGGTTGATGCAGGCCTCCAGAGGGTTATTATTATTATTAGCAGCCCTATAGAGCTCTGGATGATCGCAGATAATTGTGTCGACGAAGGTGGTTATTTGTTTCTATCTTAAGTGCTCAAATAATAACTTGCAAATTATAGACTCTGAAGGACTAATAAAAATCTCACATGTTTCTCAACCGTTATCAAGTTATGACATTGCATTGTGACCGTTGCATAAGTCCCATATCCTCTTGAGTATCTCAGTACGAAGACTCGGCAAAGTTTCAGTTCTCTGACACAGAAGTTTGAACCGAAATTAAAGAGTTGGGTGATTTAAAAAATTTAGTGAACTAATCGAGTGCTTGTAAATCTAACTATAATAGAGGTTATACTCGTCATACGTTACATGGGGCTTCCTTCTCTACTGTCCTTCACTGTTAACTCTGTTATTCCGAAATGAAGTCGAAAGACGGGAGAGAAAAGAGAACTTTTGACCTTGGCGTAATTTTAGGATTTGTCGATAATCGTTTGGATATGCTACGTAAAGAAAGTTACAATAAGGAATAGGTTTTTCTTTTACAGTAAACAGTTTATTAGATTGTTTATAAAATTATCCTGGTGGTAGTGGTGGTTGCTTTGTTGGATAAACTGGGTATGGAATCCAAAGAAGGAAAGAAGGTTTCAAGTTGCTTGGGAAAACAGGAATATTTATTTAATACGTCTATTACTGAGAATTATTAAGTTATTGGAACTATTAGAAGCTTTTAGGTAGATGGTTGAGTTAATTTCCTTGCTCGATTCAAAGTTTGAAAGTTTTCAAGACAATTATTATAAAACTCTGGAAAAAGTTGATAAGCACGAAGTCTCATTATCTACTGCCATCGTTAACAATTAAACACCCAATATCCGCGGAAAACACCAACTTAAAACAATGTGGAAACAATATTTGAATGCGGTCCGGAAGAACCTCTCAAACTCTGTCATTAATTAACTGACTCTAGTGTTTTAAAAATCTTTCCAGTAGCCCCTTGGCTAAGGACACCTCTGCCTGTATGAACTGTTTGAAAGTGAAGTGACGCCTAAACTTTAGGTGTAGAATAAACTAAACAAAAATCAGCATGCATCTTGGTAGAAATATAAATAGGTGGGTGGTTCAATAAATGCTAAGCATAAAAGCACTAAAGGGATACTCCTCGGATCCTCTTGTGTATAATGTGCATTCGAACTTAGCTAGGAGAATATTACAAATATTGTCATCGGTTAATATCATACTTTTGTAATAATTACAGCCGATCCTCGTCGAAAACAATGGAGAGGTATGAGCGGTTGAATAAAATTGGAGAGGGCTCGTACGGAGTTGTATTTAAATGTCGGAACCGGGAGTCAGGGCAAATGGTGGCGATAAAGAAATTCGTCGAATCCGAAGAAGACCCTCTGATTCGAAAGATCGCCATGAGAGAAATCCGAATGCTAAAGAACCTCAAACACCCCAACCTCATAAATCTTATTGAAGTGTTCCGACGTAAGAAGAGACTCCACTTGGTCTTCGAATACTGTGACCATACCGTTTTAAACGAATTGGAAAAGCACCCCAAGGGCGTCCCTGAAACATCCACAAAAAGAATTGTATGGCAAACCCTTCAGGCCTTGATGTACTGCCATCAGAAAAATACGATTCATAGGTAACTAAAGTTATTACTTATTATCATGAAGTTATCGATGATTAACCAATAACCGATAACCGATAACCGATTTTTTAGGGATGTAAAACCTGAGAACATACTTTTAACTAAGGACGGAGTAGTCAAGCTTTGGTATGTTTATTTAGCCCTTGTCATCATCTAATTTTACTAAGCGTAATCAACGTTATTGACTCTTGATTGATTGCTTCACAAAATTATAGCGATTTCGGTTTTGCAAGGCTCTTAAGTCCCGGGGAGAATTATACAGATTACGTAGCGACTCGGTGGTATCGAGCTCCTGAACTTCTAGTCGGTGATACATCGTACGGGTGTCCAGTGGACGTTTGGGCAGTTGGTAAGTTGACACGCAATTTTTATTTCGATACTTCCTAATCCAACCCGATGTCCTTTTTCCAAGTCAAGAGATTTTGCAATAATTCCGCGATAGTTCAGTAAGGCCACCAACATAATGTCGAATTTCATCCCGTGTCAACTTGTCGAATCTAGTATGCTGATGTCACTCCCCGGTTTTTAAATTTATCATATTCAGAGGATAGTATCGCTACACATGCACTTGACTATATCCAACAAAATTTGATCGATAGTGAGACCTTCACATGCCGTGTCCTTACCTCCAACTTCACGAAGCCAATTTACCATCATTTCGTTCCCAAAAGCTATCTTACGTGCCATCAGCCCATCAGCACCATGAATAGTTAATGGCCCAACTTCCCTTCGGCATGATTATGAAAGTATACATTTTGTTCAGGGAACAAGGTAAAGCAAGGCCAAGAATGAATAATAGATTTTCTTCTCATTAATGCAATAATTTCAGGCTGTGTATTTGCCGAGCTTATCAAAGGGGAAGCTATATGGCCAGGGAAGTCTGATGTTGACCAGCTCTACCTCATAAGAAAGACAATGGGTGACCTTATTCACAGGCATATGCAGATATTCAGGACTAACGAGTTCTTCGCCGGAGTGACCTTGCCCATGCCCGAAGTTCGTGACCCCCTGGAGTCAAAGATGCCCAAGAATAGTTCAAAAGAGGCTCTGGACTTTTTGTACAAATGTCTTGATAAAGACCCCGCGAAGCGGTACAATTGCGAGCAGCTCCTTCGACACCCGTACTTCAGCGGTTACTCCTTCCGTTTACCGACTTCTGACCTTGAGGAATTTGAAAAAATTAAGCGTAACACGTATACTAATGGATCTACTGTGTTTCCACACCTCGGGTTGAACCCAGCTGGAGGGAGCCCCCCGGAGTATCTTAATAACACTAGCAGTGGGAGCAACACGGTGTCCAAGCATAATCTTGGGAATGGGTACGGAAATAGTAATGTGAGTAATGCGGGTTATGGAAATGGCAATGGCCCTGGTGGGTACCTCCATAGGGATTCAAGGGACAGCTTTGACCACTTACCTACTATATGACACCTCGAACTGGGAACCTATCGTGAACCTCCTCTCTTGCCTGTTAGTCATACTGTTAGGAAAGTTTCGAATAATAATAATAATCCTGTTAATATTAGTAGTACTAGCAGTGATCATAATGTGGGGAAAAAATCTGTTGGAACGGGACAAAATAGTTCTTTGTTTTATTCCTTTTATTCCTACAAGTAGGTGACTGCATTCTTTGTTCTTTATTGATTGCGTTTTTCTATTGTTCGGTATTTGGCATTTGGATTTAGATATGTGGTTTTGTACTCGTCGTCATTACCTTAATTGCCCCATCCAGGTATTTATATTGTTAATCCGCGTATGCTTATTTCAAGTACGGACCTCAACACGTCTAGTCATAAGTTACTAGTATATCTGCCACCGGCTCTTAGAATGACTTACTGCTACTGCCTGTGAAGCAATCGATTTTGTCAGAGAAATCAGCAGGCTTGTGTTATATTTTAGATTGATTATGATTATGGGTTGAATAGAGGCCAATTATTTAATTAATTTTGATGGATTGTGTTGCATACATTTTCAGAATGTTGATTTATGCTAAACTCCGTCCAGATTTATTTATAAACTATACTGCTTGAGGACTGGAAAGTAGGTCGAGAAAGAGGAATTAGGAGCGATGGATATGTCTGAGATTTGAGATGAAAATTTACGGTGGGTTTCTGGGTAATAACACTACGGTTGTGTGAGTTGTGTAAATCTTGGATCTATACTATATTTAAATTTATGGAATGACTGACAATCGATTGGTCTTGTTTTGGAAAATGAAAATGGTTTCAGTAAATATGGATAGATCGTACTGTAACGATGATCTTATTTGAATAAACATTTCTTGAAAAATTGTTAGTTTACTACAATAAATTTTATGAAATGCTACTCTTATTGGCTATTTACATTTCGCATTATATATTCAACAATATTTATTTTGTGCCCCATGCAATGAATAAGTTTGGCAAGGATGATTGATTTTTTTGTTATTATATTTTGAATTTTAAAATGGTTGATCCCAAACACAATCATTCATCTGGCTCTTCCTGGAAAAAATACAAATGAACAGATAGATTAATTTGACTTTAACGACACTTGTATTGGTATTTTTGGTTTTATTATTTTGAAAACCAACTAACTGTATTTGATAAGATAATGTCCAAAATTAATCCGGTTTCTTCTACAATTCGGTCACTAACATGGGATTGAAGTTTGCTAAGCTTGACAAATCCTCCAGACTCCTCAATCTCCCTTATGATCGAGCCGTGTTCTCCAATCAAAGCAAAATTCTGTCGGAAAATCTGTAGCATCAGCAGAGATATTTAATTTAATGTTATATGAAGTACCTGTAGCCCCAAACTTAAGGAATCCAGAACCACTCGAACAATTTGAGAGCTTTCAGAATCCAATATCCGAACCAAAGGTGGAATGACCCCACTGCTAATCAATGATCGTATCTGGTTCATGGAGCCTCCATCAAGTATATTAAAAATTATATACGCTGCCTCTTTCTGTGTTGGCAAGTGGTCCTACACATAGTACACAAGTAATTACCAAGTACACTTACAACTATATTTTGTTGCCATATAAGGACTTACTGATCCTAGAACTTGGATAACGAGAGGGATAACTTCTGAAACTATAAGAGCTTCTCTTTGATCCTCTGTTCCTGCAGCGATGTTCGACAAAAGCCAAGCCACCTCCTTCCCAAGGTTCGGCTGAAGAATAAGCGTTTGGATCTGTGGTAATATCCCTGCGTTCAATACGACATCGGTCTAATTTTAGGGATCGGTTTTATAGACAATTCACAGGAGTTAGTCATAAATTTGCAGCTATGATAACATTTTTATACGAAGTTTATGCCGAAGAATTTGTTATGTACATGAGCATGAATATTACTGCTGACGATATTTCCAAGAAGTAGAAGACAAGGGCCGATAACTTTGTCGTCTCTATGGCTCAGCGTTCGAACTATCAGAGGTACAATCCCAGAACTAGTTATCTGAGCAATCGAATCTTCGTCACTAGATTGGGTCAAGTAATGTAGGCCCCAGAAGGCATACTCTTTATATACCATGAATGAAACATCAGATAAATCCCTTGGGTTTGAAATGTACAACATTAAAAAAAATTACCGAGAAGCTCCAAGTTTTCGGATTCTTTTTGAATTAGTCCTATTAGAGTTGGAAGGCATTGATAGAGAGCTTTGGTTGGAAGGACCTTGTGTGGAACTTGACAAATATTTGAAATAGTCCAAGCTAAGGTAGTCATACAGATTTCCTGTAGACAATTTTAACAGGACATAAGTTAGATTTAATGAAGAATAATTTCGTGGTTCTAAAACACGTGCTACAAGCTAACTTCATTCTCAGACTCAGCAAGTTCCACCATCAAGGGGATGATCCCTTTCGATATCAAAAGTTTTCGTAACTCAAGACTCTCAACCTATGGAAAATAAGACTTTAAAACTTATCCTGCGTTAAGATTAGTTTTTTAAAGCTCATAGTTACAGCGATATTTCCCAGAGCTAAGACACTCTTTTTGACCAATGTGGGATTCGAAGAGCTTAGAAAACCTATAAAACCGTCGACAGCACCAGTCTCTACAACAACAAGAGTATGACGCGTTGGTCCCGTCGCAATATTTGCCAATATTTTCGCCGCTTCAAGTTGCAAAATGGGTAACTCATTATTTTTAAGAAATTCGGTGCACCGAGCAACAATTCCAGAGTCGATGATCCTGTCGAGTAATTTAACTGACGTCCCAGCTTCAATGTCAGAAACGGTTTTGACGACAATATCTTGGAGTTTCTCGCATGCTATGACCTGATGATCGTAATCCTCCCTGTTAGTCAAGAAATATCAAAATTTTTGCTTAACCTGCTCGTGGTTGGACAAAATCAACAATTTCATTAGGGCATTCGATCAGCTAAATTATTACCCTAGGATGTCATCAATCATCATATTAATTGTAAGCTCCTCTGCGGCGTTTTCAGTAACATTTTTTTCGACAGCTTTTGATGAAGGGGATTCGGAGGTTGGGGAAATAATACAAGGGTCTGTTGGCGGCATTTCGTCCATGATCTAAAAAAAACAAGTTCATCAAATTCGGGCTGACACTACTTTATCGATGCATCGATACTCCTCCGCATTGTTTGGTACGTGGTAGTTGGTAAAATCATTTAAAACAATACTTCGTAGTTTCTTTCCCTCTGTGTATTGTCCGTGGCTTCAGATGCTGTGATTTTTTCCTTGGATGTGGACGCTTGCATTATCAGGTTCATCGAGTACAAAATTAAGAAAACTTTTTAGGCGCTTTTAAAAATTGAAATTTTTATTGGTCTAATTTAATACAACAATTATATAAAATAAGAAAAACAACTACAATTTTTTCAAGTCCGTACTTGTGTCAAAACTGTACAAAGCTTTATGATTTTAGCTTCAGAATCAATTGGTGCTGCTCAAGATTCCTTGACAACGTTTTATTTTAATGTTTATCAGAATTATGTACCACTGCTGATTTAAAATTTAAACCCTTGGCATTTTAAAGCTCGAGATACTTCAATAAGATGTCACAACTTCACTACAGGCGTAGCTGAGCTAATGACTATATTTATTATAATATTCAGGTTTCAAGTCTATGTTTGTATTTCAAAATTAATTATGCAGATATTTGGCATCGATAATCCGGCTTTAGGTATGTAATTAATCAAAGGACAAATTATTTAGTGTCTCATGAAGACTGACTGTGAGACATAGCTCAACAATGTTTAGGTTGTTTGAATGAGTGTATCAACTTCTATCCACCACTCCTTGGTGTAAAAGAAAGTTACATTACTTCTCTAAAAAGGACCAGCAATCACGTCATAGTCTCAAGTTATACTACGAGAGCTGCGTGTAAACGAGCGTAAATCTGAATTAATAAATGCAGACTAATTAACCTACAATTAACTCCTTTGACGAAACATCAAGTTCAAGGATGTGAAAACTCTGGTGGTTACACCAAATTGTCAAATAAAATGTGTGGGGTTGATGTTTGAAAATCATAAATTAACATTTACATCCTTTATTCTGTTAGTCTTTTTAATTTCTCTCTACTTCCCTTTCTCTCTCTTACCAAATACCTCCTGCCGTTCTGGTCACCGTCATTGGGATTTCTTACTATTACTAAGAATCCAATTTTTTGGCAAAAGGTATTTCTCATCCAATTTTCTGTCACAAATAATTCAAGGTGTCCACCGCTTATAAGGAGGTGCATTAACTCGGAAATGAATGACAGTCATCTCAATCTCATCTCATGTGAACAAAAACTTCCCACCACACAGTATCATCATCATCATCGTCTATCCTATTAGAATATATTCACCACGACTTCCCTACACTATCCCTACACCTCTATCGTCCTAATTGGGTTTCCAGGTGTGAATAAATGTCTTCCTATATGTTGAGTCTATGTCCCTAACTAACTAGAGCAGGATTCAAATAACTTTCCTGTGGTCGTCTCCGCCTATTTAAAATTAATATCACGTTTTTGGTCACATTTTTTATGCCAATTTGGGCTTGTTTATTTATTTAGTCTCGGTAGTGATTTACGATTTCCCATTCAACATCTATACGTTTGGAATAATGTCATCCACATTCTGGCATGCTGCGTACAGCCTGCAGTAATAACAATAACAATCCTAACTTCAATTTTTAATAAGATTATATTAACTCCCACATAGAAAGTGATGCATCTTCATTTGAAATCTTTGAAAACAAAATTTTAAGCAAAAATAACAGCCTGACTTTATTTTTCAGAATATCCAAGGGGGGCGAGACCTTCCCTTGGCAATGAGAGGAGGTCATGAGTCATGAGTATTTTTGATTATGGGCATTTTGCTAGACCTCTTTAGATTACGGATCTGCTTACAGGTTACAGGTGTGTTTGTACTTTATGTGTCTCAAAGTAATTATAATAAATTAACATAGAATTATCTGTAGTATGATAAGGTTTATGGGTTTTTATTTAAAATCAAAACACTGACAAGTTGGCAAGAGTGCTTTATTTTATAGACACTTTCGTTTAGATTTTTCCCCAAATTTAAGTTTAGACGTCGATAAGTATGTAGCACTTTTTTTTTTCATGGATGATGTACACAGATATATAATCGTATTCAAATAGCTAAGTCTTGCAACTAGTCTGAAGTACTACTAACGTACTAACACAAGTGCCAATTATTAATTTAAGAAAAATTGTTTGGATGCTTAGAACAGATTGTAAGACAATACAAATTCATTTACGGAAACTGAGAGAAGATAAGATCACTAATAAATTATGAGTTGATGAGACTAAATTATTTTTTATTACAAGTAATCCATATCTTATCATCTCCATTAGACAAAATATCGTAATTCAAATAAATGTAGCATAAGACTGATTGAGTCATGGCTCACCTCTTACCTTTCGTAATTACTACTATTTAAAGAAATATAAGTACAACTTTTTGAAGTTTAGCCAAAATTATTTTAAAATAAAGGTGGGAGAACCTTTACAGGTTTGGCTTTGATTAATAGGGCTTCAATTTTTGAAAGAAATAATTGAGTCGTCTTTTAATTGTTCAAACACTTGAGCCAACGGCTAATTTAAGCTCGGAGTATCTTGAACAAGATTTAATCAAAATCGGAGGAATTCCAATTCATAAAAGTTTTATTAAGAGTTAATTTAAAGTACTTCAACTTTCATTTGCCATCTTAATTTTTTTGGCTATAATACCAATCAACCGGCCTTACCTGACCTATATCTAAATAAGGATGCATAATGCTCTAATAGAATCAAAGGAGGCCCTTATTACGGTCATTCATTAACGGAATCAAGCACCTTTTTCAACTGACACACTTGCTTTTATTCTTGTGTGCAGTTTTATACCGAGGTGCGACAGTTCTATACAATGTATAGGTCGACATACATCCATCTGGCTTTGAAGGGAATAGTTGACAAATGGCTTTAGCAAGTAGTTATTGGTCCCCGTGGGAAATAAATTCAATGATTTGTTACTGTGTTAGGAAATGTGAGGGTGACACCCTGCAATAAACTCATATACTCATCAGCTGTAATATTAACTTTGTGAAACGAACCGAAAATAGTTAAAACTGAATCTCATGTATACATAGAAATGATTAAGTCAAGTCAAGTAGGTTTAATAGCCCCGGAAATTATAAAACAAGTAAAGATTTTATTCAAACACACTCTTGAATCAGTTAGAATATACTCTGTCTACTGATGCAAGTGCTGATAACAATGGGTGAACAGAAATTGATTTTTTATATTGCCAGCAACAATGAATAGTGAATTTAAAAAATTCCGTGTAATACTATTGTGTTTCGTATGTACATTAAGAGGAGACAAGACTCAAAGGAATTCTAGAAACGGGATTCGAAAGAAAAGAAAACTGGTCCTGGTCCCATTATTATTATAACCAAAAGTATTACATACGAATTGACTACTCAACGCTGAACAACTCTTAAGATTCCATTCTTATTTCAAATCTTTTAAAGCCCAAGTCTTACATCAACCTGGGTCCATTCCACACTTGGGTAGGAACAGGAATAGATTTCTTGAGGAAATGGAAATGACCCTATTGTCATTGTTGGGTATTCTAATTTTAATAGCTCAGCCTCTAGTAATCTGCCTAATTCCAAATTCCAAACGTAACCCACAGTCCACCTCCGGAACAAATAAAATAGCCTACACACCACCATCCCTTCTGATAACAATCAGGCTCGGAAAAAGACTGGTGATGATACACACCTTGGCTACTCCACTTGCGACTTGATGACTTGGAAGTACTTTGAATAAGGAGCTGAGAAGAGACTTGGTCTCTATCTTGCTAGAGAATGTAAGACTGGACTTGCTATATAAGGCTCCTCGATTCTCCGGACGAAGGAGATAAACTCAACCCGTTTTTTTGGAGATTGACCTAATTCTGGAGAAGAATGAAAATAGCATTTGAATTTTGAAGGTTTGAGTCATATTGCTGTAGGGAATAAGTGAGTCTTATTTTTATTCTCGGTTTTAGATTATTGAAAACTTTTGAACACGAGCTTTCAATTTTTGTCAATGTAGTTAATAAAATTCATTTATTTTCACGCACGGTATAAGACTATCAAAAAATATGTGGTTAAGATAAGGGAAGCCTGAACAAGTAGAACTAATTGTAAGATTGGCTGCTTAAGTGTTTGATTTGATTCTGAAAATGAGATTCGAATTAGATTTAGAAATCTCCTGTTACTGATTGCTGAAATTGGATCTGCAGTGTGTGTCCTGCTGACGCATTTATTTTTGCACTGATCCTAATATCAACTGCAAGAAGGAAAGTTCTGAGGTAGCCAATTTTTCCTTAGCTAACCTTACAGAAAATAATCAGTTAAATTTTCTCTTTGATTTCGACCATTAATGTCAATTGCTATTGCTTCTTAATGCTGCAGTAATAATAACAATAATAACAAACTTGATGTATTTTCTACTCCTAATCCTCATCTACTTCCAATCATTCTCCAAGCAAACCAAGAGGTCACAGCCTTAACAAGCGAAACCAAAAATGCTTCAAGTTATTTGGCACAAAACTGCGTCAGGCACAAAAACGCCTTGTCCTAAGGAGACAAGTTGTACTATCAATTGTGAGTGAAGGTTGAGCCGAACAAAAGTTATTTCCTTTGGTTTGTCATGTCATAAACGATGAGAAATCCCTCATCTTCAATTACCAAATCCGGTTTCCCTTTTACAAATAATTGACAGAGGCTTACCGATCAGCAAAAACTGTTGCGAAATCCACGGATTTGACGTCTCCAACACTTGAAGACATAAAGAATTTAGAGCATAACCAAATTCCAACCATAATTGGCTCGTAAAAATTATAACTTGCTACATCCATAAAGTCCTTCGTTGTGCACCTTCGGACAAGAGCATTTTGCTGGGCTTGTTAAGCTGTGTAATATGTATTTATATCGTAGTGTATGATTCAATTAATTTACTATTCATGAAATCATGATCATCAAGTCATTATTTGAAGCCTTACCTAAAACGTTTCTAAAAAAAGAAAGGAAAGATGTACTTAAGAATGAAATCGAAACTACAGGCGCTTTAAAGGATTTGATAATTTTTTTATAGCATTGGCCACAACAAGAGTAGATTAGTCACTTTATTAATAAAGTGTGTAAAGCCGATGTAGTAACCATAAGTAGCATCATACAGTATAATGAGTAGGAACACAATGAGAAGTAAGGATAAATGAAATGGGCTATTTAATCATAATTTTAGTCAATTTTCCGCTACTTTTCATCTGTAAGAGTTAATCACCCCGTCATACTTACCAACTCTCAAGCTCGCTAACTCAAGGACTCTCCTAGAAGATGGAAATTCAATGGTTTAGTAGCGAGGATTTTTTTATATTGTGGTAATTGATGAGTTTACATCAGAGATTCTAGATTACCTCTAAATCGCTAATTACAGTAGTACGTGGAAAATAAATGGAAAAAACTTTTCTTTTCATTATAGTCTCAACCATTTCGTGCTAACTAGATCTATAGGAAGGTGCACTATTATTCTACCGAGTTGTGGGCTTTAAATTTCCACGTTTTCAAGGGTTGCAATTAATAATGTTGTGTCTTTTTAATCATTATTATATTTGAACCTGTATCTGTTTACTCTTATCTGTGGTTTGAAGGGAATTAAAACTTTCTTACATATTAGAATTAGATTTGGAGATGAACAAGAGAGGAACTTGTTCAAAATAAGAAAAAAGCAAAAGTCCTTATTATTTAAACATGCATGAGCAGTACTGAATAAATTATACCAAATATAGCACAACTAACGAATAGCAGTTTTCATTACTGTAATTGTTAATATCGTTAAAAAAAACTATAAGGATATGCATTTAGTAACAAGAAAAATGTTTTATTTTTATTTAAATGTTCATTTGTATTAAAAATTACTAACTGCTAGTTTCATTCATCATTAACAACCTAATACACCCTTTTAAATCTTCCAACCTAGTTTAACTGGCTTAAAAAACTAACTTCATGCATATATATACATACCAAAGACTTGATAACTTGTTTAGTACGAGAATTTATCATTAAGCAACTAATTGACTTCCTTTCTAACATGAGAAATTAAAACTGAGTAAAAAAAATTGTTTTTTTAAAGAAGCAATTTCCCCCTGTGGAACTGCATCTCACTCACGTAGCAATATGCACGGATGAGATTGATTGACCATGACTGACCTAGTGTTTGATTGTTAGATAGTTTTGATTGTTGTGTAGTTAGACTTTGATTTAACGTTTCGGTTATCTCTAGTTAGGCTTAGTAACTTCCGAGAGCTGTGTTAATTTATTAATTTCTTTCTACTTGCCAATCTTCTCCCACATTCAACTTTGCACACTGCTCATCCAGTTAAACAAATTATTGCAATATTCTTGTACAAGGTAGCATGATGAATGGCAGATGTGATCTTAATTATTGTTCTAAATTTCAAATCCTAAATTTCACTTTCGATTCCATTGTTAGCTCTTCTAAGAGACTTAGTATTCACTTTATAAAACACACCACAATTTTTTATGCGTCCCAATGTTGAGGAAATTCTGGGTGTCTGAGGAATGTAAAGAATCCAGACAGATTTGGAATGAAAGACAAGAACATGTAAGCTCGTGACTAGACGACATTAAATACATGTCATTATTACTATAACAAGAGAGTTACGCTAATAATCATGTACAAATATGTGCATAAACATTTGCTTTTGTTTTTATTGTTCTTGGTGTACTGTGTATTGCATTGTGATAATCCGATCTGTCACAAGTTCTTCCGTTGTGTTTTTACTAAGATTTTTCTGATTGCACTGCATCCTCATATCAATTCGTTCAA
>JAQFYM010001829.1:0-28549 GCA_034694785.1 Agrenia bidenticulata | reverse complement strand
GAGGCGGTGGCATTGGAGGAGGAGGCAGAAGATAAGTATGAGGAGTTACGTGAGATAGAGGTGGAGGTAAAGGTGGAGGGTGAGGTGAAGGTGAAGTTAGAGGTAGAGGTGGAGGGGGAGGTAGTGAAGCAAGCAAAGGGGGAGGAGATGCAGACTTTGAGTTATCGAAAGAGGAACAGCCAAAAATAACAGTTAATAACAAAAAGGTCAAGGACTATTTTTCTTTTATATAATTTAAAAATAGATATCATGTGAATTAAAGCCTAGTACTTAACAAATAAAAAACATTAAAATTTTTTCCTTTTTATTTATCAATTCCTCGCTTAATCGGTATATTTGTTATTTCACTAGGTTCTCACGTAAAGATCAAATATGAGTAAAAAAATTACTGATAAAAAGTCATTGCGCCCTTTATTGTATATATAAAGTTTTAAAAATTTAATATTTTGTTATGGCACATTTCATTACTTAGCCCATGTAAATATAATATAACCAGAATTCAAAATACTATTAATTCCAAATGCCCGAAAAAACTAAAAACCCGGAGTTCCAAATACCCGACAATTTAAAAAATTGGAATTCTAAAAAAACGAAATTCTAAATCCCCCAATTTCTAATACCTGAAATACTAGATACTTGGTTTTTGGGGTTTGTAATTCAGGTTAATTTAAATGTCGGTTTGTTTTAATTTTGTGTATTTAGATTTCGAAACTATAGAATTCCGGATAATTCATATTTTGGTGGTTTGGAATTATGGGTATTTAAATATTTTATAAATAAAAAGACAGAGTAAGAAAAAAATCAATAGGAAATAGGAAAAAGAATACATCCATAATGTTTTTTTGCCATATTATTTTTAATTAAAAATAATAGAGAAGTTTACGAAAAAGAAACCCTTAGACTCAAGAGGGAATCAAATACAACAAAAACAGCAGAAAATAGTATAAAGTGCAAAAACACAAAAAGGAAGTAAACCTATATATATAAGAAATACCTCTGGTATTTGGTGTAGAAAAAATACGAAATAACGCTTTTTTATTGTTAAAAAACACTATTTGCGTTTCATAAGATAATATGAAAACGATATCGTAAAAAAAAACGAACAAATTAATGTAAAATGTAACATTAATTTACTCAATTTTTATAATAAAATATTATTAAATCAGTTTTTCTTTTTTTTGTGTTTATTTTATATTGGAAATATCAAACATTTGTTAGCAATAAAAAGATAAGAAGTAGGCGCAAGCTTTATTGCCCATTAAGACCATTTTAAATAATAACTTATAATTTTTTTTTATTTGTAACGACAAGCTATAAATGTCAATACTAAAATAGAGCCTTTCACATCATCGGACTATACAAAAATATTATAATACAGTAACAGCCATGTAATTAAAAAGAATGTATTTATAAAATGGAAAAAAACAGCTTCTCTCCAACCGTTAACCATTAAATCCTGTTTAACAAATTCCATACATATAAAATTGCATAATAACTATATTTTCTTTTCTTTTCTTCATTTGCTGCTTTAGATGAAATAAGATCACTAAGTTCAGTTTTTTTTGCATTATCTTTACAAACATCCAGACCGCGCAATAATCTACTGTCAATTCCTCTATAATATATTAAATACTGCGTAAAGATTTTGTTGCATGAGATATCTAATGGTTGTAAAACGGAGGTCAAACTTGGGGGTAATAATAAAATATCATGAAACTTTGGCTAAAATAGCTTCGAAGTTCGGGTAATGTGCCCATTAAAATTATCCATGATTAATAACGATCGCTTAGTGTTTTGTATGCAATATGGTACAATTATTTTCCTAAGATATATCTTAAAGTTTTCTTATCCATCCAACTATTTTTTTGAGCTGTTGTAATTGCCTTATCCCCATAATTCCTTTTTGCAATTCTACTATCTGATGTACCCTTGTATATACTTAAAGGATCTTATTTATTTCCTACAATTCATACTGTAAGAAATATCGTGATATTCATAGAAACCGATAGCGTGCTTTCCTTAGCAGCAACTTGCATTTCTTAACAGCAACGTGCTTTTCTCCCCTATTTGCTAGTGTGAATGATCCTCAACAATCCCTTTGATACGCCGTTTCATCACAGTTTAAAAAATTTATCTGCAAAATTGTTCTTCGTTTGTAGTGTTTTAAATCTTTCAATAAAATTCGCCTGCAGTGCTGTAGCATTTAATGCTATTTTACTATCATTGGTGATTTTTCTGTACACTATACAATTTCGCTTACAAAAATAGTCGGCAGAAGATTTCAATGTATTTTTATATTGTAAGACCAAACATGCCCTTAAAGTAATTATTTCATCTACCAAATCTTGCTTCGTGACAATCTCTTTTAATTTTCGTTCGTTTAATACAAAAGTAAACAATGTAGCTTCTTACTCAGGACTGATGTTACAATTCAATCTCCTGGATTTAGAAAGCGTCGTAAGATTACCATTCAATTGGGACTGAGCTAATACAAACCGAGTGTAGAATTTTTAAATACCATAAATTCTTTTCAGAAATGCCATGAAATCTGCAAAATGCTCCTTTCGAGTAGTATAAAGGTGATTTTGTAATTCCTCGAGCTTTTTATGTATTTTTAATTGTTTTTTTTTACCATTATGGGTGTCTTATCAAGTAAAATACTTATAAATAATAATCAATTTAAGCAATTGCGTACATATAATACAAAAATAGATTAACTGTACATATAATACAATAATAGATTAACTGTATATGTAAGTAAATAGGGTTAACAAATTGCGTACTTATACCCTGTTTTACGGTTTTTTATTTTTAATTTTCATACTTTCCTGCTGGTTATAGCATGTATGAAATTACTTTTGAAAAAAACGGCATATATTTTTTTTTTGGCGAATGGCAAAAAGTACCCCATAATATTTAAGTTATAATTAACTGAGGCCCGGAAAAACAGGCAAATATAACTTTAAACATGCAAAATTTGGCAAAAAAAAGGCAAAAAAATCAGCACTGCTGGTAATGTTAAAAACATCGAATTCATATTTTATTATATGTTAAAGATTGGGCGGTGAACAACTCGCCTGTGGGGCATAAAAGAAACTCGCCCGGGGGCGAGTTTTTTGATAAAAAATGAAAAAATATCAAAGTACACTAGTAAAACAGAGTAGTTCACGGTATTAGATGCACAAGTATATTATTCAAATATACCAAACTAGACATTCTACAATTTTTTTTTTTCAATTTGTGTAAAAAAAACAAAAATAGAAAAATAGAAGAAATATAACAAAGGGTTTAATGGTCCATTTATTGCTTTTTTTTCTTTTTAAATATTTTTTTTACCAAAAAAAAACTTCATCTTGTCTTTAATTGAATTTTTTACCTCCAACTGCTTTTAATCATAAAATAAAAATCTAAAAATTAATTTAAAAAAATGTAATTCCAAAAAAAAAAAAAGCAAACACGTCTAAAAAGCAAGAAAAATTAAAAAAAGTCTGCAAAAACACATATATGTGGATTTCAGTGTGTTTTAACGCTAACAAATTAGTAAGGGATGGGGTTAGGGATAGGGTTAGTTTATGATAAAATAACAACAAAAACTAATATAATTTTTTTATTGCAAAAGCTAATCAAGCTTTAATAAAAAATATATTATTTATTTTATATAACATCTTTGCTACCATTCTATTTATTTTAAAGTACAATCTATAAATTATTTTTTCCTTTTATGACAAAAAAACTCGCCCCCGGGGCGAAATGTCTTTTATGCCCCACGGGCGAGTTGTCCAGCATCCGTTTTATGTAAAAAATTTCTTATAATTCTAACAAAGTTGTTAAGAGGCATTAAACGTTAAAAAAGAACTTCAGTTGCAATAATCAATGTAAACGTAAGCACAGCTGTGTGAATAATGAGCTAATTCTTAAAGAAGAGTTTTTATTATATATGTATATGCAACAAATTCTTAAATATATAGCAACTTTATTTTTTGTTGTATAAAATCGTCAGCCATTTTAGCAAAAACGCTTTTACTAGTATTTAATATAAAAATACCTTTTATAATATTTGCGGAATTTATTATACAAGTTCTACGTATTTATGAAAACTTTTTTGTCTAGATAAAAACTTTCAAAAAATTATGTATCTACGGTTAAAAACGAACAGATATTTTTTGCATCTTAAACGACACTTTAACTGCAAACTTTGCATTTTTTGTAATTTTCTAGTAGATAATATCTCGAACCTGGATCATATGTAAACAAAAAAAAATAAAAAGGTAAGAAAAAAACTGTATTTTTCTATGTGGGTATTTGAGTGTAGAAATATACATTTTAAATTTTTTTATTTAGAAATTTTGCGATATGATTAGGGTTTGCAAACCCGGGTACTTGTTACCCGGTTGCCCGCGTATTTTTTGCAAAAATTTAATTTTATTACCGGCTATTTATGTTAATATCTGAGTATTAAAAAAAGTCGCAAAAAACCGATATAAAAATAATAAGCACGCTTTTCTTAATAGAAAAGAACTTGTACGGAAAGTTTTTTATTATAGTATGCATCCTTTTTGACGTTAATGATCTTATATATAGCAGAAATGTTATAATACTACAGTTTGGAAACCTTACACAGGTTTTCTACTATTTTTAAAAAGCACGAGCATTAAAAAAAAAAAATATATATAACGGTAAAGTTAAAAGACATTATACTAAAGAATTATACTCTTTTCGATTTATGTAAGTATATAATGCTACGTGGTTTTTCAAATAAATATAACATAGTACCCAACAAATTAACAATAAAATAGATGCATAGAAACAGTTTCCTTATAAAAAATGTAATTGTACATCACTTCCTTTTTAAATAATGTAAAAAAATATGCACATCATACGTTCTACTCACAAAGAAAAAAAATACATCAACTCTAAGCATATAAAATGTACATAAAAACGAAATCATACTATTACCAAGTACACTGGTAAAAACTTATTACTCTTAATCGTTTTCCTAGTTTTAAGTTCCCGAACAAAATATTTAAACTTGATCATTTAATGAAAAGAGGATAACTCCAAAAAAAAGTTGAGGGTAAATTACTAAAAATTAAAAATTGAAAAAATTGAAACATTATATAAAAAAACATTTGTAAATTTGTCATATTGATTGTTGCAAATGACACTACTTAAATTTCATTTTTTATATTTATATATGTGTAATGGCCAATTTACGCATAGAATATATATGTGTAATGACTCTTTTATGGTTAAAACTTAATTATGTTGTATTTTTAATATGGTTTACTTTTTGGCATAAAGTGAAAATTTTTTATGTTATTGCAAGATTCTTTAACGAATAGGACAATAAATTCTTGTGCTAAACACAAATAGTAAAAAATATATTTTGCTTTTTTTTAGTAAATATCCCTCCAACTGTAGCATTTTTTTGCTGTGATGGCTTTGCAGACAAGTTATTTAACACGATATAGATCCACCAATACATTTTGCCCTGTTTATATCAGATAAAAGTTATTACAGAAAATGTAATTGTTTTATCGATTAACCGTCAAAAACTGAAATATATTAAGCGGATTCGTTCTGATCTAGTATTTTTAAAGTAATTATACAAGAAACATCTTGTTGAGAGTATTGTAATATACTTAAGTATATGATAAATGTTGCAACCAAATGCATATGACAGTTGTAAAAAATTTGAAAATATATTATGTTACGTATAAAGTACAGGTCTACGTAGACACATATATTCTTCACATTAAAAAATGTTTTTTTGTGCCTTAAAAAAATGTAGGTAAACTTGTGGTCGTTTATAATGCATAAATTTCTATTTTTTGTAGCAATCGAATCAAATTTTCAACTATAAAACATGCAAGTTTGGTAATTTTAAACAATTTTAAAAATAATTCTTAGAATTTATGTATTGCGTTAGTATATTTTTTGTGACGATTTTGTGACTCAAAAATAGCAATACGTCCAAAATTCACGTTTTAACAATAAAAAATAATAATTGCCTATTTTAAAAATCGAAAAGTCGTCATAAAATCAACGAAGTATTGCAAATTTGTTTTTTTGTATTAATTAAACTATTTTGTTTATAACAATGATGCTTGAATTTGTTAATAGAATATTTTTACGTCCAACTGGGTTTGAGTAAGCCACCATGGCGCAAGTAAAATTCGCCCATTACATGCTTCTTTTTTTATATAAGTTTTTAAAAATGAAACATATATAGAAAGAACTCTTAAATGTATTGCACACTGAGTTGCTTTTTAAAAATACGGTTTTTTTACACATTTTATAAATTTTTTGGCATTGTGTTGCAAAGTATAGACTTAGAAACAAAAAACTGGTGTCTATAGAGGGATTACCCGGGTAACCGCGTTATTCGAGTACCCGGGTATTTTTTTAGACAGATAAAAAAAATCAGATACCTGAGCACCCAGCTAATTGCAAACCCTAGTTATGATTGTGAAATATACTAAAAAATCGGCATATATATAAAAAGTAATTGCAGTTTTTTTTTTTGCATGGCAACTATATATAACCTTTTGGAAAGAGCCTAAGAAATATATAACTATATGATTTATAGTACCTTGATGTTTTATTTGTTTGATTCTTTAAGTTTTTGTAAGCCGTATGTGATCGTTTTTTTTTGTTATACCTTACAGGGTTTTCCTTGATATTTGCACAACTGTGCAACTATTTTGCAATTCTAAGTAATTGCATACTTTAACATCTATAAAATTGCGCCATAAAAACAGCATTATTGCACCTTTAAATATACAGTGCCGTTGCTTACTTGAATTTTGCATGAAATGTAAGTACAAGTCCCCTTGTAAACACATGAATACTACTATAAATGAAATAAACAAATAAAATATGATATTTTGTGTGAATGTGCCTTTTATACAGGTGAAATCGTTTTTAATTTGTTGGAAATGCATGACATGATTTTATATCTTAACCCTATATTCCTTTTTCTTAATTCAATCGAAGTTTAAATTTTTTAATGAAAACAACAGGCCACGGCTGCTTCGTAATGATACAAAGATGAATTGTCGCTTATCTTTCTAGACGTTTTTCAATTAGTTGTTCCCACAAATTGCCAAGGATATTACAAGCAGATGTAAAAAGTAGTTACGAGATGTATTACCGAAGATATTTTAATAATGATTGCTATATATTGCAATCATGGACTTTTGCAACTAACTATACAAACTTGTGCATATTAATATGTTTTTTGTGCAAATTTATTAGTTATATTAGTCTTTTACAAATTATCGGTTCAAAATCAATGAAAAATTGTGCATTTGGAGTGGTAAACCCTATTTTTGTGTAATAATAAAAATCTATAACATAAACTAGTAGCCTTCTGACTATAAAACGGGGGTAAGTTATCTTTTGCAAAAAAAGATATTCTAACTATAATTTTAAGTTTATAAACTTATTTACGATTTTATAAATTGTTTTTTTTGTAGAATATTTTTTTTAAAAATAAAATCCATGTTTCTAAAAAAAAAAACCCGAGCTCCAGTTTAGGCGCAGAAAAGCTTGAAGGGATATAAGTTATAGGATTTTTTTATTATTACCTCTAAATTGGCAGGTTATGTGTAGGGACTCCATATGTAATATGTATAAATTAGGCATGGTTAACACAATTTTTATATTATGGCTAGGTCGGGGAATTCTATGAACGGGCATCTTTGTGCATATTTTAGACATATTTTTTACATTTTATGGATAAAAAGTGACACAGGATAACGGTAAGGGTAAACCATGTCAATGCGGGATCACCAAAAATTCCTGGTTTGCTTTCGTAGACCAAACGAGCACATAAAACCTTTTTTATACGACTTCTCTTATATTGACACAATCTGTTTTTTTGTGACAAAGGGGCATATTTGTGCATATTTAACGTCCTTTGAAAAAAAAATATGCATTATAGTCATTAATTTACTTGCTCTAATTATTAAAAAAATATATATGCCATTTATTTACTCTGATATCTTTGTAACTCCACTCCCCTTCCTACACACAAAAATTAACAGCTACCCTACGAACCTTTTATAAAGACACAACTAGTCAAGATGCGTGGCAAACATTTTCTACCATTATACATCTATATACCCGTTAGAGCTTTGGTCATGTTTTCTTTTTAGTCCGTCAATGATAAGGGTCTTTGGGTTTAGAAATTGGGCCTTTTATTGGTCCATCACAGCGGAAATACGTATTTTATGCACTGAGACTGCTTTACCAAAGGAACTATAGGGTTGCTGGTGATTGGATTATTTTTTTATATAACCAGAAGCCACCGTATCAGAAAGGGCTTGAAATATATTTTATTTATTGAAACCCGTCTTTGGGGTGATTTTTCTTATTTTTGCGGCGTAAGTTTGAAATGCGGTCTTCATTCTTTTATAACAGGCCAGACCAATTTCAAATGGCAAGCATATTCGATTGTTGGTTGTAAAAAAATTGCGAATTTTTTTCTTACTCCGTAAATAGAAGTTGCAAAGAGGTCTATGTTTGGGTAGAATTGCAGCTGTTAGCTCATAGTTTTTTCTATTGTATTAAGACCTTTATCTATACTATTTTTCTTTATTATTTTCTTTTTTAATATAGAATTTAACAGGCATATACTTTGGAGGTGCTGGTTATATTTGGTAAACATCTGTTTTACGTTACGAATTTGTACAGTTTGTTACGATATTTCTTCGGTGTATTTTGGCTAATGACTAGGGTACGCCAGAAAAACGCACCGGTTAATTTTTAACTGTTAAAAACAAGAATTATGGTAGTTAAAAATGTTAAACGGCAGTAAAAACAAAACATACGCATTGACGATTAAAAGATATTATCGTATTTTTGCTATGTCGATAATATTGAAAAAAATAGCAGCAAGCGCGTTATAAAAATTTTATTGGTTTTTATAAATTTTTATATACATAATTACGTTAAAATCGTTGTTTTTCAACAAAATTCATTTTTATTGTAAACCTAATTAAAGTATACTTGAAGGACACTGAGCTTGTAAATTTTAATATTAACGTGCAATTACAACTAAAAATACATAAAAAAATGGCTTTGAAACAGTGTATGTTTTCAGCAAAAACAAAACCTTTTTTTTTGTATTAAAAACGCTTTGTAATATACAACCTTTGTACATTTTGCTATTAAAAGTAAAAAATTTTAGTTTTAGTTTTAGTTTTAGGTTTATGTTATACTTTTTAAAATAAATCTTTGTTACCTTACGCCAAAACCGTTCTACGTACATTTTAGCTGTAACATTAGCGTGTTTGATACTAACTCTTAACTGTTTATACACAATAAATATTTGTGAATACTTGTATTACAGTAATTGCAGTCTAATTTTTACACAAAAAATTTGATTTTATTATAAAAACAGGCATGTGCTACAGATAAAAACAAATCTTAGTTTTTTTTGGTTGCTTTCTTTTCAAAAATATATATAAAATTTGTATATAAGCCCAGTATAAAGCAAGAATATCGTATGGTCGTAAAAACTGGTTGAAAATAAAATGGAAACAGAAAATAAGATCAAAAAAAAACACTGTCTTTCTAAATATTTATTTTCTAAGCTATATCCGAAAATTCGGCAAAAAATGACAAATTCCACAAATATTTACAAAAATCAGAAAAATAAAAACTGTAATACAATATTCCGACCTAATGTATATTTTTGTTTTTTACCTATGATCTTAACACAAAATATGTTATAAAATGGACCAATACAAACAAACAGACAAATACAACCAGGTGTAAAACAGAACATAAATATATTCCAAACAGTAAAAATTAAAAAAAAAATACGTCTACACATTATTTAAAATGTACAGGTTAATGCTTAATAAAATAAACACTTGCATTTTAAATAGTTAACCATTTTTTAAAATTCTATATAGACATTTGTTGCTGTATACACGCAATAAATATAGATATTTTTTAAAAAATACTGTGCTAAAATTTTACACTTGTTTGCATACAAAGAGACGCCTGATTTACAGATTTTCTTTTTTCGCCATTGTAAATGCATGATTACAATAAAGATTGTACTTTAATATTTTAATAATCTATCAGCAGGACTCTTACAAATAGGATTTTGATAGAAACAGTTAATTTTTCCGGTTCAAAAATGTTCAAAAATTTAATATAAATCCGATTTGTAAAAAATTACATTTTTTTTTGGAAACGGCTAATAATAATAGTAATTTTTGCTTTAATGCCTCTTTTAAATGCGCGCGCAACGATTTAAAAAGAAAAAGACCAAAAGAAGTTTTTGTGCCATATTGAAAATCTAATAATATCAAAGAAGTGCTTCAGTAAAAAGGATTGTTAAATGTGATTTTTTTTTTTTGCTTCTTATACCTACAAAATTATTAAAATGGCTGACTAAAACAAGTTTTAAGTCTTGATGTTGCATTTTTTTTTGCTTGTCTGTAGTATAATTTGTAAATATCGTCCATGATATAAAAAAATTACTAAAAAACAATTGTTTTAACACAAGTCTTTTCTATGCCTACGCGTAATTCTAATACTCGTTACTGTGTGTACGGTTAGATTTTACTGTAAAACCTGCATAATTACAAGATTTAAATCATTTTAACCCTTTTTTTATTAAACTTTTTTTTTTGAAAAAAAATAGTAAAAATTGGACTTCATAATGCCTAAATCCTCGTTATTTTTGTATATTGCATCCAAAAAATAACACTTTATTTATTGCTAATCTAAGAATTACAAAAAAAATTGCCGTATAACAGTTAAATAAAATATCATTTGTTTTACGCTTATTCTATCTTTTTTAATGTGTTTATAAGCTCTGGTGGCCGAGTGGGTAAATCAAAATGATTCATCAGGGCGGAACTGGACCATTTGCCGTTTGATTTCCTTGCTTTGTCCCGGCAAAGTGAAGACAATAAAAGGTAACCAAGCTCGAACAGGGTATGGTAGGGGTGAATTCCCCAAGGAGTTATTAATAAGCACTATAGTCAAGTTTTTCCACGACAGTGGTTGTTGGGCGCTAGTGCACTTTATTAGGATGGTTTGTGCTTATGAAGATGTACATGAATAGACGATAAGGATAATATATTGAATAAATAAATCGGAAGTTTATTCTAGTTTTGATGTGTTATCTACGAGAGTAAAATTAAAAACTAAAAAAAATTGTATAAACTCCCAATAAAGGCGAAAAGTTAATTATAAGATGTCAAATATGATGGTTTATCTATTTACAAAGAAAAAAAAAAGATATATTCTCATAAATAAAACAAAATTTTAAAAAAAAAATAAATTTATAGTTTCTATACGCAGTATACAGAAGATTTGATTTTAAAAAAAGATGATAAATTTGTGCAACAAATGCGCGTATTTACAGAATAAAATCTCAACAATATAAAACAGTTTATTGTGGTAAGTTGATGTAGTATTATAAATATAATTCGAAAAATATTCAGGCCGACGCAACTATTTTACAAGCGAATTTTTTTTTAATTCTGACGTGCTGCGAAAAAATATGACTCAAAAAATGTCGTGTGTTTTTGTAAATGTTTTTACCGAAAAATCCCATTTTTAACATTTTAAAGCATGTTTTTTTAAAAAAAAAAGGAAAAAAGAAAAAAAAATTGATTTCCCTATTCTTAAGAGGTCTGATTATCAGTATTGAAGTATTGGTGGATTATTTTTGTTTTGTAGTGGTATATACAGGGGTGGGCATTCAAGTGAAAGGGGTGGTTTGAACTCACTTCATCGACTTTTTTTCAAAAAACGGGGGGGGGGTTCTGACCAGACTTGTATGAAGTGGAATCCCCGTAAACGGAGAACCATCTTTCTGCAACTTTTCGGACTTAATATTGTTACAAATCACGACAAAATATAAACACACGTACACTTAGATTTCCTATATACTTACGTATGTGTGTACGCGCTTGAAAACTTCTAAGGTATGCAATTCTTACGTAAAGAGAAAAAACCGCACATAATATACAATATTGTGTTATGTCCACAAAATTACACTTTAATATTATCTAAAGCGTCAATAACACTTAATCAGTCCCGAAAAAATAATTTTATAGACGTATTATTTTATACAAACGACCGGGGATGGTAGACAACTTGCCCTGGGGCGAGTTGTACAAAACCCGCCCGTAGGGAATAAGAGACAACTCGCCTCAGGGGCGAGTTTTTTTTAATTCAGAAGAAAAAAAAATGGATATATTGTACTGTAAAATAAATAAAAAAGTAGTTAAGATGTTTTATAAAATAAATAATAATTCTTTATTTTACGTTTTATTAGCTTTTGCAATAACAAAAATACTTTAGATTTTGTAAGTATTTTATCATAAACTTACCCTTTCCCATACCGCAACCCTAATCCTTGTCAATTTAATAGCGTACGAAACGCACAAAGATTTGCGTATATGTAGTTTTTTTTTTTTTTGGTAATTTTCGTTCCTTTTATGATGTGTTTGCTGCTTCTTTATTTTGAATAACATTTTTCTAAATTAATTTTATCATTTTATCTTTTGATAAAAAGCAGTTGGAGGTAAAAAATTTAATTAAAGGCAAAAGGAATGTCATTTTTTGGTACAAAATAGTTTTTAAAAGGTACAGATTGCCGATAATTTAACCTTATAGACGATCGTTATATTCTTTTTATTTTTATGCTCTTGTCCTTTTTGAAAAATTGAACAAAATTTTTTGTAGAATGTCTAGTTTGGTGTAGTATACAAAAAAAAACTTGTATATCGAATACCTTGGACTTCTCATTTTTACCAGTGTAATTTGATTTTTTCGTTTTTTTTTTTCTAAAAAACTCGCTCCCGGGGCGAATTGTCTTTTATGCCCCGTGGGCGAGTTTTGGAACAACTCGCCCCAGGGCGAGTTGTCCACTGCCCGAACAAGTTTATTAAAAGTAAAACAATAAAGCATTTGTAAATGTTGTAAGAGTAACAACAAGCTCAATTTTATGAACTATGTATTTATACAACCAAAATATTGTATTTTTATTTTATCAACTATTGCAGAAGTCACGATTAAAACGTAGAGTTTGCTTTTGCTTCACTGTGTTACAAACTTTTGTTTCTTCAGGCAAATACACAAAAAGCATGCTTTGTTTGGCTAAAAAAGGCAATTTCGGACAATAACAATAAGGTTCGGCTCTATATTGAGTTAAAAATTTTAAACGGTTATAGGTTTATTGCAAGAAAAGCTTAAGTTTACCAAACCAAAGTTTACCAACTTTTTTTTCTAAGACATACATGTAGAATAAAAAACTTAAAAATATTACTGACACATTTATTTGTATTACAAACTTTTTAATCGCTCAAAAATATCGAATACTTGTTTTGATTTAACATTTTTATTAATCTATCAAAATGCATAAAATATGTGTAGTAATGTAAAAAAAAATACTGTTTAATTTATTATACCAAAGAAAGTTCAATTGTGTTGCATTATAGGAAAAACCACTTTTAAACATGTAAATAGCATGTAAAATAAAGAATTTTTAGCGCGTTTTTATATGTAAAGACAGCTAATACGTACGACCATATTACATTTATAAATTCTGTGGTAGGGCAAGAGTAATCAATCTTGTCATGTTTGCAACCGGTCTCGACCTGATTGCATTCAATCTCGACAATCTGCAATGTACGATCATTTGCATATAATCTCGACTGATTTGCATTCGGCCTCGACCATTTGCATTCAATCTCGACCGGGTGGCAATCAATCTCGACATGATTGCATTCAATCTCGACGAATTGCAATTAACATCAACCTTTTTGCAATCAATCTCGACAAAAATTTATAAAGTACAAAAATTAGGATAAATAATCTATATTTTAAGAAATATAAAAAGATAAAATATTTAGTATCATATTAAAATCGAAAAAATGAGTAAGTATTGTTTTTTAAATTTATACCGTCTGTAAAAAAAAAACTATGGTAAAAAAGATATTTTAAAATAAATCAATAATAACTAATATGTTAGTAAAACATATATTTTGTAAATAAAAATTAAAATATGGCATGATTAGATATCGATGATGTTGTTTTATCAACCATGCAAAAAATCAGTTGTTTTTGTTCTTTGTAAGAAAATATAAAAGTGATTTGTGGATTTTAGTTTAACCTATAAGAAACAAGGTAAAAAAATAAAAAATTCATTTCTACAAAATCAAAAAACACTTATAATTCATCTTACAAAAAGAAATTACTACTGATTTGTTGCCAATAAGATGAAATATCACACCATCACTATTCAATCGATATAAACATGATACTTAGGTTTAAACTTTTTAGATTTGATAAAAAAATATAATTCTCTATTGATTCATATAAAAAATTATCTTTTTCCACCTAATTTTCGTTTTCCAAGCGGGAAAAAAATTTATACCATATTTGTATATTTTTACGATTTTTATATCAACCTAAATATTTAATCTTGGATTTTTTTCTAAAAATATACATTATGTTAACAAATTTTTGTTTCGTATGATTTTCGTCGAGATTGATTGCAAACAGGTTGATATTAAATACAATTCGCCAAGATAAATTGCAAGACTGTCGAGTACAATGCAGATCGTCGAGATCGATTGCAAGACTGTCGAGTTTGATTGCAAACTCGTCCAGTCTTACTAAAAATAATCGAGTTTGATTGCAAAGCAGTCGAGGTTGAATGCTTTAAAGTCGATATTGGTTGCAAAAATGACAAAATTGATCAATAAACCCTATATACTGTTATGTGCGTGTTATTGCAAAGTTTACTTGCATAACATGTCATGTTTTTGTTTTATATGTAATAAAAAGATTGTTTATCAGACTATACAAATTTTATATACGTGTGTCAAGCACAATGTTGTCGTTTTAGACGTATTATAGGTCTAAAGAAACCTTTATCATCTGGGTATATAGAATGACATTTTAGATATCATACTTGATGTTCGAAATAGCGATTATAATAATAATAATTACGCAAGGCTGCGGCATTTTATTGGTAGGATAAAGTTGTTGTTTTTGGGCAAAAAAAAACAATTGTTAAGATGAAAGTATTTAAGTATTAATATGTAACAAAATAGTTTACACTAAAAAGAACGCGGGTAAAATCATTTTCATGTTTCCTTCAATACCTGTTTTAGAAAATATAACTATTTTGTGTATTACATAAAAAAATGAATTAATGTAACATATGTGCCAAAACTGTGTTATTTGTTGCATTGTTTTATTTTATCGGACTTATTAAGTTTTATATTGATAAGATAATATTTGGATTCAAAGCTACTTTAAATAAGATAAATCTGACATAAATGCTAATAGTTTCGTTTTTACATTGAATCAATGATAGTTTTTAAAAAAAAACTTTTAATATTGAACAATTAATGCAGCATCAGATAAACCAGAGCTAAAACAATCCAACGATCCTTGTAGGAAAATACACGCAAGATTAGTTTTTATCTCTTTAAAGTGCAACTTTTCTGTATTTTTCATTATGGTAAGGTTTCTTAATATTTTTTTTTAGAAATTAAATAAAAAACAATATATTTTCTACCGATCCTAACTAATGGACAAAGGCCATAAATCATACGTGCCTTATTGTAGTAAGTCCATTTCTACAAACAATGCCCGTGAATTTATTATTCAAGAGTACTGCATACTTGCGATTGTTGGTAGAGATGTTGTTTATTGCAAAGCGTGGACAAGAACTTTATACCTGAATTTAGACAACAAAAAATCTGTATAAATTTAGTTTAAAAACGTACAGAAGGTAAATATCATCGACGTAAAAAAAGCAAATCAAAGCAAATTATTTGTATAATTCGTAAACCCTATACGATTTTTTGTAATGTTCAAACACTACCGCAAAACATTTTTTAAGATGTCGCAGGATACAAAATTCAAGTTTGTCCAGTGTCCCGGTAGCATAAACATGCGGCATGGTTTCTTAAAAGTCAAATTACTATAATTATATGCGTTATGCATACAATTATGGATGTTAATACTAAAACCTATGCTGGAATAATTAATCTAAAATCTTGCATAGAATACTACAAAATTTTGCGGCTAGCAAAACATAATAAGTTTTTAAAACGAGGACTTACAGTATATAGTAAAAAGGCAAATCCAAACTTTTTTTCATAAAAAAATCTAACGAATCGCTGTTGTTTTTACAAATAGTACTGGTTGGATGATGGGCCGCTCCTAGCTTGATTATTTCTACGTGGGGAAAAGACATTTTCGAAAAGAAACTTATTTTTTTATTTTGTAATGGTTTATATATTTTTTAATCTAAAACACGTATTATTCTAGACCATGTTTTAGATATCATTTGTTCTGGATAAGTTTTAACCGATTGTAATTTTTCCTTTTTTAGGCATATTGCCTTAAAAATGGCGGCTCCTGCGGAGGGCTATGTTTTTCGGCTGGAGCCAAAAAACTCCAACTCGACTTGATGCTTCGCATCATGTCTCTGGTCCTTCGCTTCCGTCAACAGGGGTAGTATTCCACGTCAGGAGAGACGCGACGCCAGAGCGAAATATTACCCTGTTCCGTCGCTTCGGGTAACCTTTCTGATGCGGAAGCATCAACAGTACTGTTTGCTGCTAAGCATATTTTTAGAAGTAATGATATTTTTACACGTTCATGTTGTGTTGCTTGTTTATGTAAAATAGTGTTTAAAACTACAAAATTATATATTTACAATTTCCGATATAAAGCTTTGACTTAATAAACTTCTTTGTTACACACATAGACCATGTACTTTTTTGAATGCCAACAAGCGTTGCTTTGAATATATAATCTGTAATTAAGTATTAGTAATATTTTGTTGTTATTCGTTAAAAATGAATTAATAAAAACGCTTACTAAAATAGCATTCCATCGACATTTCTTTAGATACATTGTCGTACAAAATATCTCCTTGTTACAGCTATTTTATACATACAAAAACCTAAAAAGAATGATAACACGACTAAAATACAAAAAAAAATAGTTTTTGCTTACTGTACAAAATAATAAAAAAAGTAAAGGAAGAGGCATTAATAAAAGTAACAATTATATACATTATTTGCAAAGCAATCTAAAAATTTTTACGTTTGGCATTTAAAACCGTTTTTTTTGACCCGCTTTTTGGAAAAAAATTAACTCGGGGCCCTTGTTTGTACAATTTTATGTTCTGGCTACGTGCCTATTCTGACATTTTCAAAAACATTGTATATCATGTTAATGGTTTTTTTAAGAATCATTAATACGTAAAAAGAAAAAACGTTTTTTGATGGAAATACTAAGACTTAATAGGTACAGTCAAAACATAAGAAAACTACCGGAACTTGTAATTTATCTATAGCCAAACACAATTGCCATATTGTATTTGGGTGCGAATACTTAATATTATGGTGTTGTTACTAGACGGCTGATAACTAGGGGTAATATAGGCTGGGCTATTTCTTTCGTCAGTAACCATATAGCGCCTGCAAAAAATACGGAAAGTTAGAAGTTGCTCTAAGACTAGAACAGATGTAACAGAATATTTCTGTCTGTAGCAACAGTTTCATTAAACCGGTTCGTAGTCTAATTTCTCTTTTGGCAATGTGTTGGCTAACAATATACCTGTAGAGACACGTGACTGTTTGTAAGAGAAAACCTCAACGCAAAGATGCTACAAAAATAGCATTGCAAAAACTGAAACTATACAATACAATGGAGAATGATATAAATTAAAATAACGGTATACAAAATTTAAATATATTATTTGGGTTTGTTTAGGTGCAGAAGCGCTACGTTTGGAATAGGGCAGATACGTGTTCCGGAAGTTTAGACTTGCGTGGAAATCTTTGCAAATATATGCATACAACCTTGGCGTTTATGGCTAATTTCTACACATAAACATATCGTTACGGCTATTTAAGTTCTATTAGCATATAGTTTACTAGGATTTTGTTACGTAGCAAGTTTTTTTTTCCTTTAGATAAAGCGACTGTGGCTTCTACCTACAGACGTACCAAATAAAAAAACGTGCAATCGTATGATAAAAACTGATTCTATGGGGTTTCAAGACGCCTTGACTTTTAAGTAAACTTATTAGAAACATGAATTGAGTGTTTTTTACGCCAAAAAAAAAAGTTTTAAAGGTGATTTTACATGTGGCTGAATATTATATATTAGCGGTACCTGCTTTTAAATTAGGTTTTTATACTGTTATTTGATCTTTCGTGTATAAAATATGCACTTTTTACCCCTTTTTTCGTACCAGAAAAAAAACACATGTAATATACAAAAACATCGTTTTATCTGCTTTTAGACTATGTTTTACGCAAATAGTAATGTAAATATCTAATGTGCGGATCTTATATGTCTTCGTATCTACATAAAACTGATTTGATACCTTTTTTTAATAATACAAAAATTTTAGCAGGCATGTGAGTTTATTTTTTATAAGATGCTCAAATAAGATTGCGTATTTTTTGTAAAGTAGTTTTGCTATCAACAGTAATTGCATTATTGATTTATACCTGTAGCGGACTATCTTTTTACTTACAATATATGGTATGCCTTTTGACGCTGATGCCACGCCTACGGTCAAAGATGCTGCCTCTCTACTGCCGCAAGTTGGTCTCGTGCCTCTTGCAAATTGCAAAAGCACTTGATGAATGCATTTGAACTGTAGTTATGTGCTTGTTGGGTGCTAATATTATTTTTAAAAATGGCACAATTTTTTTAAATTTTCCAAAACTGTGACCAGCTCTATATTTTTTCTTAACATTTGCAATATGTTGACGTTAAATTTTCTATGCGTAATTAATGCAATAAGCAAGCTATTTGAACCCTTTTTAGTACTTATACTGCAAAAAAAATTGTTAGAAAAATAAAGGAGAAAGTTTCTTCTTTACAAGGAATAATGTTTTACACATTATTTATGGCTTATCCAACACGTTAAAAACAAATTGTGAAATATTTAAAAGGCAATTGCAAGCGCCTAGTTTCAAGATTCATTGCTTCAGTTTATGATATAAAAAAGCAACTTTATTTTTAAATTTTGGATTAAAGTTAAAAAACATATACATACACAAAAAAGAAAATTTTATTTACAGTTTTATAAATTTACAAAAAATATATACTACCCCTTTTCATATATTTCAAGTTTTTTTCCGGCTGACTCCGCCCCCCCTAGGAAAAAATTGGGATCCCATTTATGGGTATATAAGCATATTAATCTATATACAAAGGTTATTTTAGCCTACTTATTGCCAAATGCAGTGGCATGTTCTAGTTTCAAACTTGCAATCAGTTTTTTAATCTTTTTTTCGCTTCGAACTATGACTTTGTAAACCAGGTTACCACTTCTATGCGGAAACGACTAGTAAATTTTTATAAAAACAATAAAATTCTATATTTTTTTTGTAAATTTTATGCAGCAACAAATATTGTTATAAAAATAAATATAAAAATTTGTTTATAGTTATACTTTTTGTATATAATTTTTTCCAGTCATTTTAGTGTAAATATTATATTAAAATTATAATAACGTTTTGGTTGTATTTTATATGCACATATTTTTTTTTATTTTTTGTTTTGTGTCTGGTTTTATTTATCTGCTTTTTTTATATTTTTATTATAACAATAATTATGTGTTGTGGTCAGGGCTGTTGAAGAAGGTGGAGAGTGAGTTTTTCATTATAGCCCCGCATAAAAAAGAGGCGTTTTTCTACCCATTTACAAAGAAACTATTATGAAAATATATGTTATTTTGCTATAGCGTTTTTATGCTTTAAGCAATCGTTCTCTCGAAACATAGTTTTTTATTTCTTAACCTGTTCTTTTTGCTTATCAATAAGGGCTTATTTCTTTTTGGTAGTAGCATTTTTGTTGAACTTTGAGAAATGTTCCAAATGAATATAAAATAATAAAACAATAAGTGTATTTTTTTGATTAGAAGAATAATTAAAAAGTATTAAATAGTAACGTTTGTAAATTTAATACTGCATAAAATCTTATTAAAAGTTTTTTTTACAGGTTTTTGTACATTTACCCTTAACAAGAAATAAATTATCTGAATTTTGGCAGAAAAATTGTGTCTGTCGATATTGAAGGTTTGAAAAATGCTATATAAACCCAGACAAAGATATGTATACTTACAATATTTTATATTTAGACAAAACCTAAAGTAATTAAGGCTGGTAAGTTACATTTGAATATAGGTTCATGAAAAATACAGTTTTTTAAATGTCCAAATACTATAGTAAAAAAACTTTATGTAAAAACCTATTATATTACCGCATCTTATATATGTATCTTAAATGTAGTGGCAACATGATATTCATACAGTTGTGTAAATTACTCGTTTTTTACTTTACTTATACAACAAAAAAAAAACTATTTCTGCTTGTTATATAATACTTTATTTCTGTGTAGGTGGCTGTAGGCTTAGCAAGGAAATAATAGAAAAGCATCTCTGTATACAAAATTTTTTTACAAAGCTAAAAACAAAAAAAAAATACCTGTTCTTGATATTCTAAAATTTATGCTTGCATCTTTTTGTTTATAATATGATTTTCATAAAATATTGTAAACTAGCAACAATAAAAACTTCTTTTAAAATACTTATGCAAATTTTAGTACTCTCTTTTTGATTATTTATCTACATTTATTTGTTAAATAGTACTAATTCTGTTTTCCTTACAGTAACGGCATATAAAAAGATTTTGCAGTTGATACAGCTATGTAAATATGTCGGTTTTCATCAAAAATATTTTTTTTGTTTTACTTTTTTTTTACAGCTTAAAAACATTTTTATCGCATTAAACAGCAACTAAAAAGCTTAAAGTTTTATATAATTTTTTTAATTGGTAAATACCAAAGTCAAATTTTTTTAACATAAAAGTTTGTATTGGTTCGAAATTATAAAGTTCGTGTTTTTAAACATTTTTTGGGATTTACAATAAACACCGCATAAAGACACGAAAAAATGCAAAGTTTTCTACTTAAATATAGGACGAGCACGAAAAACATATGTAATTCACGTTTTTTGTGTCTTTATAGTAGTGATATGTTTTCGGTTTGTTTATTGGTTTATTATATGGTTTCATAATAGAATAAAGGAAAAAAAAATTTCAAATATATTCCTAGAGTATTAAAAATTTAGCATTGCACTATAAAAAACAATATATATTTTGAGGATTTTTTTCGCTGTAACCCTTGTGGAAATATTTATATGAGAAACTAAAATTTTTTAGTCGATACAGCTTTATATTGAAGCAAAACCTGCTGTAATATTTCGTATGTAAATGAGTTTAGAAACAATTGCAGATTAATGTTTTCAACCGAAAATGAATACTGCTATTTGATGAAATAGTATTTACATGGTTAGATGCGAATAAGTGTAATTTTTATAATAAACTTTATATTGACAAAAAATAAAGTTTAAAATATATCTTATCGTCCATATTCCATATTTTATATCTTTTAACGCATATTTTTACAATTGCACGATATTAAAAAACAAGTTGTGTATTTTATAGTCCAGAATTCGCCGAATAAAGAAATATTATAACACTTTATTAATATCTTTATTCTATTATCTGATGTATTCAGCAATATTACTACATCGGTAAACATAGAACTAAAATTATAATTAATCGTTTTATAAATGGGTTTTTTGTACTTGTTAAATTATTTTTTTCTTTAAATTTCCTTACTAGATAAAACCTGCAAAAAACGACCTTTTGTATTTTGATGTGTATCTAGGGGGTTTTTTTTTATAGCAAAAAAAGGCTGGGTATTTTTTGTAAACATACTAAAACTTTTTTGACCTAAAAAAAAGTTTTCTACAAAAAGCTTTCGCTTCGTTCTACCTAAATTTTTTTATTGCATTATACACATTATGCATGTCGTTTTAAAAATAAATACAAAACTGATTAAATAGCTTTGTGTAGGTATTAAAGTTGATAGAAACGTTCTACTTACAAAATTCGTTTTTAAAAATGCTTTTTGTTTTAAAAAACATTATAACTTGTGAACTTGGTTAATATAATTTATCTTTTAACTTTTAAATAGTTTTTATAGATTATAAAGAAAACTTTAAATGCAAAATTTAAATTGCAAACTCATATCCGTGTTTTTGGGTGTCGCTATGAACTGTCAAACAAGTATATTTTATTTGTTTTTTCTTTAGAAATCATTATCGAGTTTTTTTTTTTAACAAAGGCGATTTGTGCAGTATTAAACAAGAAAAATATGCTTTTTATGGCTGTATACAATTTTTATATACATAAAGTATATAAAAACTTAATGAAGTAAGTTAAAGAATTTTTTCTGTGCCTTTGCTATGTTAAACTGTCTATTTTTGCATTTTTAAGTATATTTTACATAATTATAATCAACCTTTTTAAATACAGATAAAGACAAAGGTTTTAGTATGTTGTATATGGACTGTACTTTTACCAATTTTTTATTGCTATTTTATACAGAAAAAAACTGAGCAACAAAATATCAGACGTATTTTTAAGGAACTTTTAAAAAAAGATTATGCTTTAAGAACAGATAGGAGTACTTTTTTAGCTACGTTAGAATGTCAAAAATTTCTAACCCCCTTTTTAAGCGCAAAAAAAATGCAAAAGTCAGTTGAATGTATATGATATAGTTTTGCCATAATAGTTGTTACAAAGACGTGTTGTTAAGAAACAGCGTCGGCCTTTATATTTGAAGCATTTTGTCTATAGCCTTTTTAATACTTTTATTTGTATTAAGTTTTTGTATTTTACGTGTATGCACTTTTTTTTCTTCCGCCTTATTTTGGTTAAACTTATAACTAAAAATTTATGGTTATCAAAAAAAAATAAATCGCAGAACTTACAAATTGATATTTATAACCAAAAATACGTATATATATTTTATATCCTAGTAACTTTGATAAGTCATAGAAACTTCAAGACGTTGTAGGCCTTACATAGAGCGAGAAACGGGTTAGCCTAAAGACCCTTAAAAAAAAATGGATATCTTAGAATGATATATTTGCGCAAATTTTACGTCTTTACGTGTATGTCGGATTTTGCAATAAACTTGCATGAAACTAAAATACAAAGACACTTACATATGAAAAGAAACTTATAAGTGCCTACAAAACACATAATCCTTGTTTTTTTCATGTTTGATTTTTTGCAGTTTTATACATCAAAAAAATATAAATCAAAAAATATAAGAGGCCTCTTTTCTAGACAAAATACATACCCCCGGGCCTATAGCGTATTCTAGAACCCCTGTTTGTGTTCAGTCTAATTTGATTTATAACCAAATTGCAATTTTTTTAGTGTTTTGCAAATCAAAAAAGCTGGTAATCACTATTCGGTGATTTACCACTTACTTGGTGTTTTATAAAAATCTAGAAAACAACTAAAATATGTCGAAAAAAAATCTAAAAAATAGATTTTAAAATACAAATAAATAATATTTACTGCGTAGGAAAAAATTTCGTGCTTAGTCAGACCGTTAATAAAGGCGCGAAAAAATGTTTACGCTATCTAAAGGCAAACGTGACCAAATGAGATGCTTAGTTCAAAGAAATGGATTTATTCTTGTTTTAGACATTAGAATGTGAAAAAATAAGAAGTTCTCAATAAAACAAGTTGTATTTAGCAATAATATGGTATATATCTACAGTCTTTTTTTTAAAAAAAAATGTTAAAAAGTACATTATAATAAAAATTATCTGTTAAATTGCACCTTGAAAAAAAAAAAAAAATTACGATAGAGCCGTTCTATTATTTTTCTAGTATTAAAGTCAAAGTATATAATATAGGATTTACCTTTGGACAATAAATGAAAAACATCATCTAAAAAGAAAACCTAAAAAAAGAAAGTATTTTTTAATCTTATACGTAATGTAAATAATAGGATTAAAAAAAATATAGCCTGCTAATGCAACAACAAAATTTTTGTATATTTTAAATTTTGAAGGTTTTTAAACATAATATGTTATGGGATGTTATATGTTAAATATTTAATGTTTTCAAATAATTTTTTTTCGTTTGTAAGGTTCAATTTTCATTGTTTTTAATTTGTATTTTTTAAATTAAAAATGGGTGATTTTCTTGCCGAAATCCTGGGTACACTGGTTGTAGGTAATTAGTGAATATATAAAAAAAGATTAATAAGGTGTGATAAATATAGTAAATCTATATTTTGTGCAATTTAGTAATATTTTGTGGGATTTCTGAAAATTTTGTGGAATTTCCGATATATCGTGGTGTAAAATATATACGGTCTAGAATTACTTCACATATGTTTTGGAAATATATACCAGTATCAATCATAAAGGTTTGTTATATTAAATACACGGGATATTTTTAGACAAAAAACCGGAACCAGATAACCGCTAACCGATAGCAAAACCGAAAAACGGGTAGTAACGTTATCAAATTTTTACGAAACCGATAACTGGAGTACCCTACTAGTGAAAAGTCGACCGACAGTCTAAGGCCTTTGCACCATATATTGGATTTCTTTAAATAGGGTCTTTTTGTATGATTTAATACAAGTAGTGAAACTTAATAGGGAGCTAATAGGGGTTCTGGATGTTTTCCATTTATTTAAGCCACTTGCTCTAGCTTTCGCGCCTAAAACGGAAAGAGGTAGGATGTTAAGTTCCTCGTATTTTCCTTTTTTGGAAAATTTATATTTTGTAAGAATTTTGTAATATCCTTATCTATTATACTTTGGAGCGGCTTAATTCTGAGGTCACTCATGCCGAAGATTGTCCACCCAAAGGTGACACATAGAAGAAGGATATTAAATTGGTTCTAGACAAAGTTCAAGGAGAGGTTTCTTCGTTTCTGATAGCTGGTTGAATTCGGATAAATAGTTTTCTACCGTTATTAGACATAATTTTGGCCGGTTTTGTACGGTCAGTTCATCGTTTATGGAAATAACCAGGTAGGTGTATTCTTTTAAAATTTGGATTTTTTCGCCTTTATATGTGGGGTAAGAAAAAATTGGGTTATCAAAATTACCTTTAAAAGTTCGACACCCACATTTACTTGTGTTTAAACCATGGAGTTATTTTCTAACCATGCTGAGAGTTTTTTAAGGGGTAATTCGGTTAAAGCCTGTCTTCGCTAATGATAACCGTGTAATCTGCAAAAAGAAGTCCTTTAAAGCTTTCAGAAAGTTCTGGAATATAGTCCGAGAATAAAAGATCAGGACTTTATTTATAAAACTACAAACCATTATAGGTGAGTTTGGGCAGCCTTTGCGGACTCCACGTAAAAAAGGATAAGGGGTTTCTAGTTTTATTCCCAATGTTTATTCTTACAAACTTAAGTTTTTAAAGTAATATTAGACATTAAATTGTGACAAGTCCTATACCCGAGTTTTTTATTTTTTAAAGAAAAGTACCGTGTGGGACCAACTCATATTGGTACTACTACGTTTTGACCCACCTAAAGTGGTTCTGACCCACCCAAAATATAAGGGGAAATTTATCTCTATTCAACAACCTGATTTATAAAAGTACAGATAAAATTATAATACATTCATGGCATCTTAAACATAATTGACCCATCTTCATCCGCTCTTTTTCTATATCATGGGGCATGTACCCCTTTTCGCATATGTCACAGTTTGTGAAAGTTGGGGTAGTGAAAACATTGTAGTCTTGACATAACTTTACTTTGCTGGCTGGACTGGAAATGCACGAGTAAAATTTTTATGGATCCATTTTAGGAGTATAATAATTTATTTAATATATAATACATTTACTTATATTTTGGGTGGGTCAGAACCACTTTAGGTGGGTCAAAACGTAGTAGTACCCTCATATTCTTTTTTAAGGTCAAAAAATGTGGCTTTCAGGTTTTTTTTAATAATTTGTCTTTTTTGAAGTGCTTCTATCAGGCAAGCCGCCTGTGAGAGACACTCTTCTTTTGCAAGGAAAACGCTTTGTTATTTTTTAAGGCTATTCCCATAAACCATTAGAAATAGTAGTCTCGAAGCTATATTTTTAGCTTGTATTTTTAATTGTGTCGAAATAAGGGAACCGCCCCGATACCTATCATTGTTAAGCTTATCTACCTCTTTAAATATGTATTAGGGCGCGTATTTTTTATTCTTTTGGGAATATTTCCCCTTTGAATGCGATGCTAATGATTTTATATAAAGCTTTAGAAAAAGAGATTCTATAGGTATTTTCATTTATGGGGATCTTATAAACTTAACTTGGTATTACTTCTAGTCCCGCGGCTTTTCCGCTCTTCAGCGATCTAATAACGGCCGTGATTTCCGCCCTAATTATTGTTAAAATTATTAATATTGATAAGATGAACATGTCATCTGGAAAGATCACTAAAAAACTAGTATCTTTATAAATATGGCGAGATAAAAATTCAAATAAAACTATTTGATTATTAAAATCGGATAAAATTTTATACTAGAGTGTTAAGCTGCCATTTAACCTCTTGGTAGATCGCAAAGGTATATTGACATCAAAAAAGCAAGCATGAGTTTTTATAGATTTAATACATGTAATATGATAGTTCCCATAGTCTAAGCCGCCCAAATGTACACAATTTTAAAACAAATAACCCCTTATATAAGCCTCATATTGCCGCAATCATAATATACAACCTAGTATCTTTTATGTATTTTTTCTTATGATCTATTATTTTGCTTTCAAAAAAGATGCTGTATATTTATTATTATACATTTTAAAAAATGCGGCTTAGACAAAGGGCGGCTCCGACTATAGGAATACGGTATCGTTAAAAGAGACATTTATTTTCATTAGTTCGAATATTTTGCGTCATTTGTTTTGTCAGACAAAATAAGAGAATGCTTTTTTATAGTACATTACTTGCGATTAAAATTTTAAAAGGCACGTATGCCTTATAATATGCCTTTTACTTAACATTTTGTATAATTTGAAACTATTTTTGTGAGCAAATAAGTAGAACATATCAATAATATCCATCTTATTAATATTATTAAATTAATATTGATAAATAGATTTGATAAATTAACAATATCGATACCAATTACTAGTAAAAATATTAGGTTTTTTTTTATTACTATTGACATTTCAGCAAAAAAAAACTAATATGTAAGCATTGCCGGTAATTCGTTTGACTAACAACAACTATATACAATATTGTTTTATTTGACCAAATTATAGAACTCTTTTTTAAATAAAATATAATTAAACTTAATCGTGTGGATATACATGCCATCGTTATATTATTTTTTTACCATTTATGTAAAATACTATTTTTTTACTTGATTTCATCTATAGTTTGTAAATTCTGTCGCCAAATCGTAAAGAGTCTTTACAATTACAGCCATTTGGTTTGTTTTTCTAAATTTTGTTTTCATGTAAAAAAATTGTATATTTGAAACCAAGAGCATTTATAAATACGTATAAACAGGGGATATAATATGTGCACAATGTTAAAAATTATTTTACCGTAAATATTAGCCTTTTATATTTTTAATAAAAGTTAAATTCGTGCTTTTCTACGTAAATACATTTCTTTATTACGAAATATGGAAGGGAACTGTGCGACTAGTATAATATAAATAGAAAACGATTGATAAATTCTTTCTTATTAGTCAGTTATTTCAACTTTAAAACCCGCATTTTTTAGAGCGAGCTGTAAAAAGGGGTGAAAACAAAAGCAAAACTTATAAAGCATTTTTTATGACACTAATCGAGATATTAAATACATTTTTGTACTTAAGCATAGAAATCTAATACTTTTTTTGTTGATTTGATACATACTAGTAAATGGTAAATGTATAAGTTACTAGTTCTTATAAAAATTGTTTTGTGTGAATGTTAAAGTATGAATATTTGAAAAAAATAATTTATTCATATTAAATGGTTTATTATATAGAAAATATGAAAGGGTTAATCCGAAAGGGTTAGTATATATAAAGGCGTGTGAATAAATTTTTATATGTAATTCCTTTACCTTATGAATACTTTACACAAAGATTGAGATAGCCAGGGTTCACATTTATAATGAATCAAACCATAATGATTCGGTTATTAATGTGCCAGTTTATAATACTGGTTCAAAATGTGTCGGTTAAAAATGTTCCGGGGTATCGTGGTAAAACCATCCCCGTGGTAAAACCATCATCCATGGTAAACCAGCGTAACCAGCAAAAATTACGCGCAACTCAAACCAAAAAAAAACAAAAATCTATTCAAAAGCATTTGCATAAATTTATAAAATGACTCTTTTATATGATGCGTTTTATTTGACCTCTTTATTTATCAAAAAGAAAAAGAGAATATGTAGAAGTATAAAAAGCGAAAAATAAATAAATATATAATAAATGCATGTAAAACTGAGTAGAAAAAATTCTTTTTTATTTTTTTATTAGAACGATAGATTTTCTTTTGTATCCACAAAAAAATAATTAAATTATAATTAAGTTACAGATTTGTGTTTAACTAGTATAGATATAGTTAAAAAAGTATTTTTGTAACAAAAAATCAAGCATTTGGCATCATTTGATGGATGGAAATACCACGGCCGATAGAGAT